>JAWQFJ010028010.1:0-22500 GCA_034096865.1 Theodoxus fluviatilis | reverse complement strand
TGGTTTGGAGATAAGAGGCAAAATTGAGATGGGACGGTAATCATCGGGTACTGAAGCAGTCTTAGATTTAGGCAGTGGAATGACCTTGGCCTGCTGAAGACGAGACGGGAAGATACTGTTTCTTATACACAAATTATAAATGTGTGTCAATGAAGGCAGTATGGCGGGAAGGAAAATTTTTAGTAAATGAGAACTGATGCCATCGAGGTCCGTTGATCGTTTGTTTGGAAGTTGAAAGATGTATTGCATCACCTCATGTGAGGTGACAGTAGGAATATGGAATGCAGCATCATGAGGAAGTCTTTCATTACAGAAATCCTCAATACGTTGAACAATATCCCTTGATAGACCGGGAGTGTGTTTGGTCGATTTTGCATGGATTTTGTCAGCTATTGTCGTGAAGTGTTCGTTGAATTGTTCAGCATTTATAGATGGAGGTATGTTGCAGACTGTTTTGGAAGTTCTTATGAAGGTATTAATTCCGCGCCATAACATTGATGTGTCATTGCCGTTTTCGATTAGCCTTTGAAAATGAAATGGTTTTTTTCCCCATTTCGAACCAGAGTCTTGACGCGGTTTCTTTGCTTCTTGTGAGCCGGGATATCATTGGGTTGTTTTTTTCATTCTATCTCTCGTTTTCATAACCTGCATGATTTCGTTGGTAAGCCAAGGTGGGAGTTTTAAATGCTTGACTCTCTTCCGTTTCATAGGAGCATGTCTTTCTACAGTTTGGAGAAATAGGTCATACCAGAAATGAAGGGCCATGTCAGGGTCAGAATAGTTGAGGACATCATGAAATGGCATTTGTTTTAAATTGTCAAGGAATGAATCAGCATCAAAATGTTTAAAGGATCGATAGTGAATAGTAGTGTGCGTTCTCTTTGGACTTCTTTTGACTTTACAGGAGAGGGAGCATAGTGTGGGAAAGTGATCACTTATCCCTAATTTAGGTACCTGTATACTTGTCAAGAGATTTTCAGTGTTTGTGTATATATGGTCTATGAGAGTGGATGAGTCATGGGTCACTCTTGTGGCTATGTCAACCACTTGTTTGAGTCCGAATAACGAGATGGTAGATTTCCATGTATGCTGGGGTTTGAACAAATCGATGTTGAAATCTCCCATTTGGATTATTTTTGTTGGATTACTGTGTCCATCATTGCATTGAAAGCTTCACACCATGTGGAGGTGGAAGCAGGGTTCCTGTAGAGATAGCCGATAAGGATTGAAGATTCTTTTGGAGGCTTCGTTTCTAGCCATAAACACTCTATCTGTGAAGATTCAAGATCCGTACGGCGAGAAATATTCCCATGAATGGAATGGTGAATGTATACTGCTATACCAGTTTGGCCTTCGCTTTTAGCGTCTTTTCGGATGATGTTATATCCATTAATTTCTACTGCTGTGTCAGGGATGTAGGGTTTGAGTTTTGTTTCTGATAAACCAAAAACATAGCAATCATATTGGTGTAAAAGAGCACGTATGTCTGTGACTTTGTTCGGAAGATGATACACGTTTAGGTGGCCTAGAGAGAGAGAGAGAGAGAGAGAGAGAGAGAGAGAGAGAGAGAGAGAGAGAGAGAGAGAGAGAGTGAGAGAGAGATTAAACTTTATTGATTGATTAAACTTTATTTTTCAAGGGAAATACATGAAGTAGGCATAACTGCCTATCTTACATCCAGCCCTTGTTAAAACAAGAAAACAAACAATAAAACTCAATCCCATCCCCCACCCCTACCCACCCACCCACCCTCTATCCCACAAAAAATTCACACAATAACACAGGTTACAATCAATTCAGGGTAACGAAATACCACGTTGAAAATAGCCACAAAGTGAATTTAGAATAAGATGAAAGTATCTAGGATGACTGCATAAGAAAAGTATGTAGTTTCAATTTAAATTTCTCTAAAGATTTCGCAATTTTTAGAGAATTGGATAGTGTGTTCCACATAGTAGCCCCTGAATAAGATAGGCTATGTTTAAACAAATCAATCCTAGGTTGTGGTATTATAAAGTTATGTACACGAATATTTGAATGTTGGAATAAGTTTATCAAATAATCAGGCACATCACAATCATTAATTCTTTTCATTAAGACACATTTATTGAATTGTAAATGCTTATGAAAAGGCAATATGTTAAGTTCTTTCATTTTGTCATTTGTAGATAGTGAACTATCTGTTATCATAAGCTTAGAGGCTCTTCGATACAATGACTTCAGCCTTTTCAAGTTAGCGTCACTACAGCCATCCCAAATTGTTGACGCATAATTAATGTGAGATAAGATATGAGCATGGAAGAAGATTTTGCAAGTTTGAACGTCAACAATATGTCTTAATTTGGAGAGAAGAAATAGATTAATTGATATTTTTTACAAATATAATCAATGTGTGATTGCCATCCTAAATGATCATCAATTATTACACCAAGAACTTTGTGCTCAACAATTTTTTCGATTCTCAAAGAATCAAGAACAAGAGGAAGAGATAAAGGATATATTTGATGTTTTTGTCTCGTAGTTATCACCATATATTTCGTTTTGGAAGGATTAATGACCATATGATTCGAAGAGCACCAGGAACGTATTTCATCCAGGCTCCTTTGAAGTTTTACTGCCACACATTCAGTCCTGACACCTGAGGTTGAAAGTGTTACATCATCAGCAAACATATCACATGTAACCTCTTTATCAGAGATATGTAATGGTAGGTCATTGATGAATAGGCAGAATAAAAGAGGACTTAAGCCAGGACCTTGTGGCACACCCACTTGTAAATGGCCACAAAAGGAAGCATGTCCATTGAAATAGACATACTGTTGTCTGTCTTTTAAGAATGATTGAAAGGATTTCACCGCGTTACAACCATTTAGATATTATGATAATTTTTCAATTACAATGTCATGATGAACCATGTCAAACGCTTTCTTTAGATCAAGAAAGATGGAACCAATCAACTGTGACCTATTAATGGCACATAGCCAAGAATCAATCAATCGAGTTAATGATGTGTGGCAAGAATTTTTTGCCAGGAAAACCCGATTGAAGAGAATAAAGTAAATCATGTTGATCCAGATATGCCATCAAATGCTTGTGAACATGCTTTTCAAGTGGCTTTGATAGTATAGAAAGTATTGAAATGGGTCTAAAATCATCAATATTCAAAGGGGTCTTCATTTTTGGTAAAGGAATAACTTTCGCTATTTTCCATTCATCGGGGAACGTGTGACTGATGATACACAAGTTATATATATATATGAGTGAGAGATTCAATAATGTATGGAATAGAAATTTTCAAAATGAAGGTGTTAATACCATCATGTCCAACTGATTTATTATTCATCTTCTTAAGAAATATGCCAACTTCATGAATGCCACTGCTGCATTCTCGAATGCAACACATGCAGCAGTAGTAAACTCGAGTACAATGTTATTGGATTTCTCATTGATGACGATGTGCCGTCTTTTTGCTGCTGTACAGATTTTTTTTACAGTTTGTTCTTTATTCAGAACTAACTGGCTGTATCTTGACCTCGTGGGAACAGTTCGATTAGAATATGAAACAGAGACAAGGTCTATATCAAGCGGTGGGAGTGACCGACAACGTAGAGTACTCATTATTGTCACGAGATAAGCACAGGTTGACGAACGGACGTCAACCCGAAAATGTTTCAAGCAACCTTCAACCGTCACTATGGCGCTCACCACAAGTCAAGAGAAAAACAAAAACAAAAACAAATTAAAATTAAAAGAACTTTCCTCACATTTCACCGCTACATTCTGTATCTTATGATGTACTTAGACGCGTAAGTTTCAAGAAATATAAAAATTCCCCAGAGCAAGACAAATTCCTTCTTGCCACCACCGATGACGTCGACGAGAGAGAGGGAGGGAGGGAGAGTGAGAGAGAGACAAGGGGGTGGAGTGAAATGGTAGCATCGAGTGCACAAAAAATTGACACTCGAGAAAAAGGATAATTAGATCATAATTGAACTTTAAACGCCGTTATCACGCATTCCTGAGAGCAAGTGGACAGTTGCAATTCTATCCTCCCTGATATTCCGTCATCCTCAACAAGCAGTCTTCTCTCGCTAATCGGTCAGTTCTTCTCCACGTAGTCAGCATGGCTGATTAAGGAACAAAATATCATTGAGGACAAGGGATCAAAGACGACATATAGTCACACCCAATCTTTTTCTACCATTCTCTCCAGCTACTTCCATCTCCATTCTAAGCCCTTTTTAAAATCCTTACCGCTGCTTTCTATATCCACGTCTTAAGGATCTGGTTCGTTTTCGTTATTTTTCAAGCAGCACGTGTTCCCTGTGGCAGTCACCGAAATTTTGTGTGTGGAATCAAAGTCTTTGCACTACGTGTATTTGCACTACGTGTATTTGCACTACGTGTATTTGCACTACGTGTATTTGCACTACGTGTATTTGCACTACGTGTATTTGCACTGCGTGTATTTGCAATGCGGTATTGGTTATACATTGCTACATTAAAGAGCAGTTCAGACGAAAAAGACAATGACAATTTCAAAGCGCATCATAAACATCTTTTCCAAATCATGTATCACACCAACAACACCCCTGACGAGTAATTAGTTGCAAAGATGCAGGAGTAACTATTTGACGGTTTGACTATCGTGTGGCTTCTTTTTTTTTCTTTCTTCTAACATTGCCATCAAACAACATTTGATCAAATATTTACAAAATAGAAGTCCACATGGCTGAAAGTTTTTTGACACATGAATTGTGCTTGATTGCAAAGACTGCCATACTGTAGGTTATGTATACACGTTCGTACCTAGGCATGCAATATTGGAGGCTTAAAAGATGTAAAAATGCACAGAAAGTTAGGTCACCCAACATAACCAGATCATCCACAAGTTGGACCTTTTTCAGTGAGGGCACTTTTTTGAGAGACTTTCCATTTCTCTCAAACATGTTCGATTTACCATCATGCATCGTTATCAGCAAAGTAGTTCAGATAACCAAGTATGCAGTGTTAATGTTTATCATATATGCCAAGATTACGAGGTCTACCGTGACCAGAGCAAGTCTTCACACCGTTACCAGGAAGGAAAAAAAAATAATTTAGCTTGAGGTGGCTACACAGGGCTAAATGCCCTACCACTAAACACAGATCAACCACTCCTATTCCTCCTGTGTTAATCTCATTCCTCGACCTCCACTAGGTCACCTGGTCAACGAGGGTCCTGTGGGGAAATGGAAGGAGAGCTTCTTCCCCCTAGCTCCTAAGGTAAGCAACTCTGTGTGGCCCTTTTCATTCACTGCCTCTGTGCAGGCACTCGTAGCTTATGCAAGACAACACCGCAGGTTGCAGATCTCGAGCAATGATGAGTCTCCACTGATCAACTTGATTTAGTTATTCAGTCACTACTCATATGAATTCAGACCAAAGCTGAAGTAGCTAAACGCTCCTGAGGCACACATGTGCCACCAACTTGCAGAGCGTAATTTATCTGGATACATGGAGACATATTTCCATAACACACCCTGCACGAAAGGTGCACACGTTTACTACAGGCACTTGAGAAGAATCTAACGCATACTGTGATGCAGGATATAGGAATCTCTTGCAGCACCCTGATGCATCCTGCAAGTTAGCAGTATAAGGGATGGCAAAGATGCAGAGATGAGATCGAGTGATCATGAAAGATGATCTCACTGATGTATGGTACCGAAAGTGCTGTGTGCTCCAGGCGGACTACAACGTCATCTACATGGATGAGGAGATGGCAGTGGAGTACGACTGCAGCACCTTTCTCTTCTCCACCAACTACTGCATCCACATCCTGGCACGCCACCCCACTGCAGACCCCACCAACGTGGCTTGTCTGGTCAACTGGGCCAACTCCCTGGGCCTCAACACCCAGAATCTCAAATTCCAGCAGACTCGGCAGAACGGCTGCTGGTAGTGGGACCTGCAGTGGGGCCTTCCTGCCCACTTAAAAATTGCAACTGGATTGATAAATAGATGGATTGATATGAATGGATGGATTGATAAATGGATGGATGGATAAATAGATGGATTGATAAATAGATGGATTGATGAATGGATGGATGGGTGGAGTTTTATGGCCCATAAGTTTTTGTAGGCCATGTAATGACATTGAGTATGAAAATCACAAGAAGAGTAAGCACAAATCAAGGCATGAGTTTCCCAATTATTCGCCTCTTACGAATCGCATAGGGGAACGGGGTGGGTCTATTCTGACCCCCAACCCACAGGGGACCAAGGTTCCAACTCTTCAGGGCTGCTATGCCACTTCTTTTTCAATCTGTACTTGGAGACCTGGCATCCCATACTGTTCACTATTGTGTGGACTTTAAAAAAAGTTTTACATGATAATGCCATAATTATGCACTCTGCATCCTACTTGTAAAATTGGGTGTGTGTGTGTTTGTGTGTTGTGATTAATAAAACCAACCAAAACAAAAAAAACACCAAGGTGATATCTTGCAATATTCAGTGTACATAGTAGTCATAATGGGGATAGTTGTAGCCATAGGGTATATTAATCATTCTTCAATTGAAATCATTGTTGTCATGGATCCTTACCGATGCAGAAACATGTCATGTTCATGTTGCCACTGAATCATCAGGTATAACTTTCCAGACATCTACATGTAGCATCCAGAGCTCCCACTTGAAACCTTTTCACTTTATCATTAGATGTGTCTTATACCATTCCCTAAGGTCACAGAGTGAGATTTACAAATGTTGTCTAAGAGTTATTGTATATAGACTATCATATTCCATTGATCATGTACAATATGCTACACACTTTCAATAAACTGTTGAGACTGAGCTGTTACTTCCTATCCTCTCCACAGCATAATGATAAATCTGGAGAATGAGTGTAACATTTTCATAACAAGGACATTGCAAAAACCAATAACTTTTATGCCTACAATTGGCCTTTATTGCAGCTCATGACACAACATGAAAAATGTGAAAATGTTCTGTCCAAAATATGCAATAAATTTTCTGTCACTACCATCACAGACGTGCTTATTTATCCTAAGACTTATGAATGTCTCATCTTTTCCACTTTCAATTCATTAGAAAACGACTCTAAAATAAGTTACCAAGTCATCCACCCAAAATATGGAGAAAAGGACAAGTATCAAACTCAGAAACGAATAGCTGTGCTTTCTATGGTGTACCATTTCCACAGCTGCCACTTGCAGATGAGGCAAGTCCAGTTGGGGCCTTGGAGTTGGACCTTCACTACTTCCTGCAGTGCTCAGTTCCACTTGGAGGAAGTGTGATTCAGACATGAAAACCTGGCAAAGATGTGCCCAAAGACAAAGGCAGTTCCATGCAAGCTCACTCTGGCAGAGTGTTCACTGTGCATGAAGGTGGCCAAGATGTTGACTGTATACCAAACCAAACGAAACAACTGGGTGAGGTGAGGCTCCAGTCTGCATGAAGAGAACCCAAGTCTGACAATTGCAGGAGGGGCTGGAACTACGCAAGCTGAGGACAGTAGACAAACTTCCCATAGGGAAATGAAACCTTTCTTTCCGGAAGCAGCCCAGCATCCTGCAAGGATGCAGGAACTTCCTGCCAGGTAGCGAGGAAGGACCCATTTGCAGCCTGCCCCGGCCACCTGTGTCCCCTTCCTCTGCCATGCAGTAGCACAGCTCATTGGCTCCTCAGATGCTTGCCATGGCGATACCACTTCCACAGCCACTCTGAATTCAATAGCGTTTGCTGGTGGATTTTTCCACTTTTGCAGTCGTTGTTCGCTTGTTCTTGGCAGCCAGCTCAGCAAGCAACTTTCTTTGTTCTTCTTCAGCAGCCAGCTGCTGGATTTCAGCCACCTCTTCCAAAAACTGAAACAAAAGATTATTTCAGTCATGTCCAAGTTGCTTTTGAAGAGGTACAATAGGCATATTAGTATTCTATGTTTGACTGTAGAATTAATATAATTTTCTAAATCAAATGACAGATCACAGAGAAAGAAACAAGCATTGTATAAGTCATCCAAGGTCATGCAACACAAAGCTGTTAATTCAAGACATAGAAAGCACAATGGTGATTATTGGCACTTTCTACCATGAGATATGGTCACTTTTAGTGGATCACTACCCCATTTTGGTCACATTTCATAAGGGTCAAAGTGACCTTGACCTTGATGATATGTGACCAAATGTGTCTCATGATGAAAGTATAACATGTGCCCCACATAATTATTAAGTTTGAAACAGTTATCTTCCATAGTTCAGGGTCAGGGTCACTTCAAAATGTGACCCCGCACCACCAAACCAGTCTTAAGGTGGATTTTATCATTTTTGAGATGTTTATATTTTTGAATTCTACAGACTTTCCTGATTAATTTGACACCAAAACGAACCTGGTAGCTCAAAAATTGTGGAAGTTATAACGAGTTGAAGTTGAAAACTCAGTCGCGACTTGTTTTGAGAAAACGGACCTCAAAGTTTTGCATGCAATCCTCACACATTCTCCTTAGCAACAGGGTCTTAGAATTATCCAATCATCTTGATTTTTTGCACAGCAGAAGAAACGAAAGAAAGCGCGCGAAAGACCATGTGTTGAGGTTCTGCAAGGGTTACGTGTTGTTTTGCAGGGTCAAAATTGGTCGATTTTGGCAAATAAAAATGCTCTAAATTATCACAATTTATAACTTTAATTAATTTTTTAATGCACTTAAATACATTTTTAAGACATAAAACTTATACCATTTTATAGATTAATTTTTAGAGAATGCAATGAACCGAAAACCTCAATTTCGCACAGGCAGACCCCCACCACCTTCAGAGCTGTGTAGCGCTGTTTCGATGATTGCGAGTTAAGACTGGTTTCCAGAAATGGGTCACAAATATGTATACAATCCAACTTTGAAGAGCTCCTGTGACCTTGACCTTGAAGCAAGGTCAACCAAACTGGTATCAAAAGATAGGGATTACTTTGCCCTATACACCATATATAGGTCAAATATCCAATCTCAAAAACTTCAGAGAAAATTGAGAAAATGTGAAAAATGACTGTTTTTTAGACAACATTTATGGCCCCTGCGACCTTGACCTTGAAGCAAGGTTAAGTCACTATGTATGTTTTTTGAGGCCTTGTCATCATACACCATCATGCCACATTTGGTATTGATAGACTTAATAGTCTCCGAGAAAAATCCAACGTTAAAGTTTTCGGACGCCCGGACCGGACGCCCGGACGGACGAAACGGGTGAGTACATAGACTCACTTTTGCTTCGCATGTGAGTCAAAAACTGAAGGGGTCGGTATGTCCATATCATTACCACACAAGAGAAGAATGTGTACTCTTTCTAATAAAATCTCCTGCCAACTATTACATATGCTAAAACACATAAGCACGTGTCACAAAAAGCTTGCAGGAAACTGTACATTTCCTCTGTCCTCACACAAACAAACAATATCAAAACATCTTTGTTTTGGGGCCATAAATATAAGGAAGACCTGTTTAAATTAGATCCTTCACTGAATTGGTGCTTCCATGACTCTATATGCAATGGACCTATTGTCAACTTTGGAGAAGAAAAGGAAAGTGAAAACCATACTTGTCTGTGTACCTGTTTGCATTGAGATTTGATGGGGGTGGGTTCATTTAATGATTACCCAGCGAGTTCAAACATCTCACTCATCCTGTTCAATTGGCAGACACATGGTTTCAGAAGCAGTAGTGATCAAAATGCTTAAATCAATCATTTTATCCTGCAATTACAAACATTTCAAGATTATCATGAATGAGCTAATTGTAATAGCCTCAAATATCACACACTAATTATAAGATTAGAGGTAGTTTGCACAACAATAAAGAAGACAAAACACTGAATCAGAAGAATGCATATCATAAAAGGCTGGGGTTAAAATGTCACAATTTCTTTCCCTGAAAGAAAGACAGGACAAGGTTGGGAATGTGTACAAGGACCTCAATGTCAATTCATGCTGATCTCACCTCAGGCTTCCGCGTTCCCTTCTTGTCAATGAACTCCATGAAAGCCTTCGACCCGTGCATGGATGCCAATTCCTGATTCTGTAACACAAAGAAATGCAAAAGGTTTTTCCCCCCCGATGATAAAAAGCCTACAGGAAGTGATAAATTCCTCGTTTAACTCATTCAAGACGAATGTCCCCTATCGGGGATCAGCAACGCACAACTATTGAAGATGAACATCCCCAATCAGGGATTTTAACTTTGAACAATAGATGCTCTCAACCATTGTTTATAAAAAATTCTGAAAAGTTCAAAGTTCTAATATGAGTAGGTTTTTTGAGGGGGCAATTTTAGGGGTAAAGCTTATAAATGAGCTGTCTGATATGTCACAGCTGAGGACAAAATGGCCCATCTTGAATGAGTTCAATGTGTCCACACCAGAACTCCTAGAGGCACAGAGACTGTAGGAGATGCTATTTCGATGACACAGAAATGGCTGACAAAGCACTACTTCAGTTTGGCAATTTTAAAGTTGATATCTTCATGGAAAAAGGTTGTTCAAATAAATTCTATCAATATATTGTCTGCACACAAACACACATACTACCCACCCTCCCACCCACCCTCTCTCTTTCTCTCTCTCACACACACACACACACACACACACACACACACACACACACACACACACACACACACACAATCATTGCAGTCAGTCACTTTATTTGCACATTTCATTTGAAACACTGCATGGATACATACATAACATCAGGCAAATTCCCTGGGTCATAACTGAACTAAACTGAACTTAATTCACAGGCCAACCGCCCATTGCATGAGATACTACATCATCAAGTAGACTGTGTTCCCTGGGGCACAGAGATCAATGTAAAGACTCTCACTCTTCCATCTGTTGCATGTTAGATTTTCCAAGTTAAGAACATTCACGTTCATATATTAATATTTGAGTGAACACAAACAACCATCAAATAAAAATCTGCCATGAATCTTTCTCTCCGCCTTGAATAAAGTCTTTAACTGGAAATGCCAACTCACCAAGACATGGCTCCGTCTCTTAGCCTCAGTCATATCGTGCTCCTTCAGTTCGGTGGGGTCTTTGAGAAGCTCGTCTGCATCACGCTTCTTCCAAGACTTGGGACTGAGATACCAGGCTCCATATTTGAATTTCATCCAACTGGGTTCATATCCTCCACCACTTGTCTGCAATGCAATGATGCACAAAGGAACCAAAGTCAATGAAATTTTCTTGGAAAACTAGATGATATATTTTGTTGACTTGCTCAATGCCCTGACTAAACTAGTAAACAGAGCAGCAGGATGCACAGAAATCACTTTTTATTAGTTTTTAGTGCTCTTTTCAGGTGTAAATTGTCACATTGTTTTAAATGGTTTTCCCAAAGAGTGTCGAAACATGAGTATTACCAAAATTTCACAGGTGCATCATTGGCAAAATAATGTTTTTGTTCAAGCAGTTTTGACCTATTTTCTATGGAAACAAATGTTGTTGAATGATAAGTTTCCAGCTCAACATTTATACTCTCATAGTGCCCTATGGAAGCTCTGATCATTGTGCAGTACCACTGTTCAGGAAAATGACTAAAATGCATATTGTGCAAGTTCTTAACAGGGTTTTTTCTCAAACATACAAAAAGACATACAGCCCTGTGATTTGAAATACAATCCTCTTAATTAATTTATTTGATATCTGAACTGCTGGATTGCCTGCAAACCCTAACATCATCATCAGAATAATCCCATTAAGAATTCACTCATAACTATTGTCTAACTTTCAAGACAACTACAAAACTATTGTCTAACTTTCAAGACAACTACAAAACTATTGTCTAACTTTCAAGACAACTACAAAACTATTGTCTAACTTTCAAGACAACTACAAAACTATTGTCTAACTTTCAAGACAACTACAAAACTATTGTCTAACTTTCAAGACAACTACAAAACTATTGTCTAACTTTCAAGACAACTACAAAACTATTGTCTAACTTTCAAGACAACTACAAAACTATTGTCTAACTTTCAAGACAACTACAAAACTATTGTCTAACTTTCAAGACAACTACAAAACTATTGTCTAACTTTCAAGACAACTACAAAACTATTGTCTAACTTTCAAGACAACTACAAAACTATTGCTACGTATAGGATGGACTGCCGGATTCCCGAAGACAGAAAAAAATGATGATCACAAAGATCACTGGGAGGCATTGGAATCACTGGTTAAATATGAAAACAAACGTTCCATACTAAACCAGTGATTCTAACACCTCCTAGTGATCTTTGTCATGATGTTTTGTTCTGCCTACAAAACTAATATTACCCCTGATCTATTGAAGTTTGTCAAGGACTCAGACAAATCTGTTTGAGCCATTTTGTGAAAAGGGACCTGAAACTTATTCTCCCTTTACTGGAAAGGCATAAGTGGGTTACACACCCATCGTGGAGGTTTTCCTTGGTCCTCGGGCTGTGACTTCTGCGAGCTGCGTGGCGGCTGCATGTTGGCAGACATGCGCAGCTCTGGTGGCACATTGGTCAGTTCCACCACGTGGATGGGCACCGACAGTGCCGGCTTGGTTTCATAGCCACTTGCAAAGAGGCTGGTGATGGTGGACTCCTCTATGTTGTTACTCTCCCCACCAAGGTTGGCAACCCAGTCACAGAACTCTTTGGTCACCATCTTGATGTGTTCCTCCTGACAGCAGCAAACAGACATGGGACATATGCAGTCAATGAATCCCAAAGAGATCACACTGTCAATACGCCATGTATGCTTTGTTTATTTTGTGATGTCTGAAATAAAATGTAAATTGCTATAGCATATGGCATTGTCTAGATTCACTTGCTGAAAAAAAAGCAAGCCAGCTTACATATGATACAAAATAGCAGCTCTGCTCATTTTACCATGCCTGAAAAAGCTCAAGTGATTAAAACTTTTTAAAATTACTCTTATTTCGTATAATTTTCTTGTTCCTAAGTTTGCAACACAATTTATATGTGGCTAGAACAAATTCAAAGACAAGTTCCTTAATTAAACTTTGGCATACATCAAATACACATTACATTTATACATATTCTCTCTCTCTCTCTCTCTCTCTCTCTCTCTCTCTCTCTCTCTCTCTCTCTCTCTCTCTCTCTCAGATGTCACACCTGAGAAGGTGAATGTGACCGTTTCTCTGTTAACTTCTTTTTGTCTTTCTTGTCTCGCTCATCTTTTCGAGGCAGCCATCGATATGGGTTCCTCACCATCCCCTCTTCACCTCTGCAAAAACATTTCAACATCACTCTAAGAGAGATGAACCTTATCTCAAAATGTCCCCACAGGGCTAAACCAAGCATCCATGCACGATTCTGATAATGGGATCATTAAACATTAGGAATAAACGGGCAAGAAGGCATTTTCATGTACATGTATATGTCTTCAGGCAATGAAATAGGGGATGACTTATGAAGCGGAAAAACCATAACCAGGTAAAACTGCACAATGCTTTTTAACACATCTGCAACTAATAACTTGAATAAGTCAACGTTTTAGCATTTTATTAAAAATATGAAATGAAATCATCACACACAAAAAATGCACCAAGCCACTGAAAAATGGCATATTTCTAAGACAAAATCATTTCCATGCAACAAAGTAGCTGTTTTGTTACTGTTTACACATCTTGTATGCAACTATCCATCATGTTTCTGAGTTCACAAATGCCCATGTCTGGGATGTGTGGTGTGGCACTCATTTCAGTGACTGCACATGTGGTCTGGAGAACTCTTCGGGTGTCCTGTTGCTCTGGTACAACTGTTCAATGCAAGAGCCGGGGTGGAAGCAGGCACCATTCCATTCCTTCCCTCAACTCATTCTAGACAAGTTCATGTAGGGAAAGCTAGGAAAATGATTAGGCAGTGCCAAGCCTTATCATGTTTAAGGTCTTGAGAATGGACAAGATAAGACCCAGCCCCGTTGCCCCACAGTTCCAGATTCAAGGCCCTATGTAAAGACTGCAGAACAGCAGGCCTACTCAATACATGTTGTGCATGAGATTGTCAACATTGTGTTCTTCATGGCATGGAAAAACTGTCAGAACTAACAAAGGTTCTAGCCACTCTGCCCAGCCAGACATTTCTGGAGAGCTGAAGGTGTCATGTCATGGAGCTCAGGGGCAGTGCCTTTGCCATTAGTCAACATGGATGAAGCATTTGCAGGTGGCACAAGAACTTAGTCCTCTTAGTCTGAGAATGGTTCCTGCAGTGATGGACACCTGCTTCAGTCCACTGCAGGTGAGTTATCTACAGACTAGATCCTAATTCTGCTGGCTGCTCCCTACAGCAAGAAGAATGAGGACTGGAGAAACTTCAAAGGAGCAGGACCAGCCATCTTTTGTGCTCCAGAGCACTTGTCTGCAGATGTGCTGACCATTACCAACCAGAACATGATTATGTACATAGTTCAAAATATCACTCTCAATCACTCGCTAATCATGATTAAGATATGAAGATGCTTTTGACACTTGATCAAAAATAGAATTCTATCAAAATTAAGTAAATTACCCCACTCAGTGGTTGTTAAATATTATGTTCCCTGTGCTATAATCTCTGTTTGTTTTGGTTGTTGTTTACAAAAGGTTTACATATCAATATAAAACAAAATACAGTTGCATTTACCTGCGGCACTTGGTGTTTCATTTACTTGGAAATTGTGTTTTAGCATGATTTTATTAGAGATCTGCAAATGAGCTATACTGCTACGAGTTAACTGTTCACCAGAATGGCAATTCAAAGCACTCAAAGCAGTTTCAGGGGAAATTCTGACAATGCTATGGACAAGAACAACTCAGTTAGTTCTTTCAAATGGGAAAAGGAAGTGCTAAAATACATGCTATTTAAACTAACATAAAGAATGGTCAAAAAGCAATATTATACCCTCAATTTATTACAGCCAAAATTAACAACACAACAAACTCAAGAAAGCACAAACTAGAATAAACTACTGTATTATTACCCAACTCTGAAAGATCAATCTCCTTTCCAGTACGTGTTAGTTTCAAAAAGCAAATTTTGAAAACCCATGAAACCATCAAAGCAAACAAACAAAATCAACTGCTTTCAGTATTCATACTGACTTACTGCAACAAGCGCATAATTCTGAAAACATAAATAAAATCATTGCTGATTCAGAAATTTAAAAAGGTACACAATATTGCAAAGCCACAATGCATGCATGCACTGAGGAGCTCAGGAAAGACAAACAATTTATAAACTATCTTGGTTCACACTTGACTTTGCGTGCTATCACTGCAAAGGTAATAAAGCAACAATAAATGCATCTCTGACTCCTCATCATCCAAAAATGTCACCACTTTCACAAGTACACCATTATTAATATCTTTCCACTGACTTTTGACAGCTAGGCCAAACACATTGTAGACAATACCAAATTACAGATATGGCACACACACACACATACACACACACACACACACACACACACTACAAAAACACACAGAGAGCACAGACTGACACAGGCACAGACGAACTGACTTACAGACATATATCACACACACAAACATGTACACAAACACGTACACACACACACACACACACACACATCCACATGTATATATATGTGCAGTACACATAAAAAATTTCAACTCCTAACGCAGACCTGAAACTCTCATATTATTGAAATTCCTCATTCAAGACTACACATTAAAATCATTAGAAAATTACCCATGCAAACCTTATGCATGCATGCATGCTCAAACACATGCATGGATGCATGCATGCCCACTGAAGCATTTGCACACACACATATTAGAAACACATGTAAAACTAACACACATACACACATAAGACACACACATGCACATGAAGCACATGACTCTCACACACACACATACAAATGCACATGTAGCACATGTCTCTCTCTCTCTCTCTCTCTCTCTCTCTCTCTCTCTCTCTCTCTCTCTCTCTCTTACCGCACAATCAGCCTCATCAGCCATCCCAGCAAGGTCATGCTGAAAGTACTGCTAAACAGATTAAAACCTCAGGCAGAGAAAATCATTGCTGAAGAGCAGGCAGGTTTCAGACCAGGTAGGAGCACCACCGAACAGATCTTCAATCTGAGAGTCCTGTGTGAGAAACATCTACAACACCAACAAGATCTGTACCATGTCTTTATAGACTTTAAGAAAGCATTTGACAGAGTCTGGCATGCTGCGCTGTGAGCCACAATGAGAAGCTACAACATCAGCTCCAAGATCATCAAAGTCGTCGAACATCTCTATGACAGAGCGACCAGCGCAGTCCTGTTCAATGGTACCACAGGCGAATGGTTCAGGACAACGGTCGGAGTCAGGCAGGGCTGTCTACTCTCCCCCACACTCTTCAACCTCTTCCTTGAAAGGATAATGACTGATGCCCTAGCAGACCACGAAGGATCAATCAGCATCTGTGGCAGAAAGATCACCAACTTACGTTTTGCTGATGACATTGATGGATTAGCAGGAAGTGAAGAGGAGCTGACTAGTCTTGTCGAGCACCTGGACAAGACCTCACAGGCATATGGCATGGAGATCAGCGCCGAGAAGACCAAGGTGATGACGAACAATCCTCGGGGCTTCAAAATGGAAATCAAAGTGAAGGGCCAAAAACTGGAAGCTGTGAACAACTTCAAATACCTGGGATCTATTGTGACTGATGAAGGGTCCAAACCAGAGATACTGTCCAGGATAGCACAAACAACAGCAGCATTGGCAAAGTTGAAGCCAATATGGTGTGACAGAAATATCACTCTCGCGTCGAAGATCAGGCTCATGCGCACGCTGGCCATCTCCGTATTCTTGTATGCATGCGAGTCCTGGACACTCACATCTGAACTACAGAGACGGATACAAGCCCTGGAAATGAGATGCTACCGCAAGATTCTGAACATCTCATATAAAGACCATGTCACGAATGAGGAAGTCAGCAACAGGATCAGGAAAGCAATTGGACAGTACGAAGACCAGCTCTCAATCGTGAAAAGCAGAAAGCTGGTGGTATGCTCACGTGTCAAGAGGCAGTGGGCTGGCCAAGACCATCCTGCAAGGTACCGTACCAGGTGGGAGAAGGAGAGGCAGGCAGAGAAAGAGGTGGGAAGACAACATCAAAGAGTGGACAGGCTTGACCTTTGCTGACTCACAGTGAGCCACAGAGGATAGAGATCGATGGAGGAAGATTGTCCGAAAGTCATCAGTGGTGCCTCAACAACCCATCTCAGGGTTAAGAGACTGAACTGAACGGAACTGAACTGAGCTGAGTTTAGAAGAAATGACAAGGCATTTCATTGATCATGCCTTTCAGGCCAATTAAAGCTGAGAGAAAAATAGAAGTCAATGGAGTTCTCTTGTCTTAAGCATGGAATGGCACAGAGAGAGAGAGAAAACCAATGACTCCAAGAAGTGAGACAGCTTTGTCCCCAAGAGAAATCATACAGGAGAAAAGATGCTTTCAAATGCCAAACATACAATAAAGAGGTACAGTTGCTAACATACTGAGGCACAAGCTTTCCTTTCATCACCACTACTGGAAGTTCATTTATCTTCTTTCAATAGTTTAATGGGAAAACTTGCCCAATTAAGCACTGAAAAGACCCTTTCATGAGTCAACACTAGCACAGCTCTCTCAAATAAACTCACACATGGCTCTGTCTATGTGGAAACATCTGTTTGACTAATGTCTTTTGCAGGGAAGTGGCTTGCAGAAGTATCACTATCAGGCATGCATTAATTGTCAATCTTCAAAAAACGGGATCCTAGCTAATTTTGCATACAGAATCTGAGCCAAACAGTAAATAACACAATTTTAGCATAAGAATTTTACAGATACCCTTCACATGGAAAGACAATTTATATATCATAAATTTGACCACAAAAAGAAGACCTATAGTAGAATTTTTGTTTCTATTCATTTTTCTGGCTATGTCCTCAACTGTTCAAGTATACTACAAATGTTCAAGAAATGGCAAGCTTCAAACACCTACAAAGTTTGTAATCATGCCAATCTTTACATTTCTGGTGCAGCTGTCCAGTGGAAAAATGAAAGGCAGCAAAAGCTAAGCATAAGCCTCATGTACAACACAATCACAGGCAGATCTGCTTCCTTGATTTCCTCATAGTCTTACTACTCAATTGCCATCTCTGGTCAGATTAGAGTGACAGTCATACACACTGACTAAGCTTAACATGCATTCATCATTAAAATGGCAATGAGAGAGTGAGAGAGCGAGCGAGAGAGAGAGAGAGAGAGAGAGAGAGAGAGAGAGAGAGAGAGAGAGAGAGAGAGAGAGAGAGAGAGAGAGCGAGAGAGAGAGAGAGAGAGAGAGAGAGAGAGAGCGAGAGAGAGAGAGAGAGAGAGAGAGAGTGAGAGAGAGAGAGAGAGAGAGAGAGAGAGAGAGAGAGAGAGAGAGAGAGAGAGAGAGAGAGAGAGAGAGAGAGAGAGAGAGAGAGAGAGAGAGAGAGAGAGTGAGAGAAAGAGGGGGTGGGGTGGTAAAGGGAAGTGAAGAGTAAAATCACTGTGACTCTAAAAGGTGATTGTGAAGTGACATGCTACATTATTTTTAGAGATGCGTGTGCAAGATGTCTGAAATGGCCATTACCTCATGATAGACATAATTGTAGCAATCTGCCTGAATGCATCGGGAAAATCACAACCACATGTATAACATTGCAGTAAAAATCATTAATGATTGGCATATGCAAATCAAAAAAATAAACAGTGAAAATTTATCACTTTACTTCCACTGAATCCCACTAATCACTCTCACAATTTCATTGTATTTGTATTCTAAAATAGTTCCTGAAGATTTTCACTCTGATATCTTGGTTTTCGTCAACAGCTTTGTACATGGTGATCAAGAAAACTGGTTGAATGTGAAGTTGAATAATTTCTTAAAGCACCTGATGAAATTGTGATAATTTGTTATATTACCATAATGAAAAGGTGGCTTATATATATATATGTATTCTAAACAAGTTTGAAGGGTTGGGAAGTTCCTGTAAATATTTTTTAATAAATATATGTACATGTTACAACATCTAGATAGGTGCCTCATTCTGAACTGGGCTGGCTGTGAGAAAATGGCAATATAATTTATCATTCAATCTCTGATGCTGGCTAGTGGGGAAGTCAAATATGCTTTGTATTTGATTAGGAAATCATATAATTTATACCATCATTTTAAAGATTTTGAATGGTCTCTCTGAAAATGAGAATGGAGACACTGGAGTGTGAACTGTCGTACACAAAAATGGTCAGCTCCACCAAAAAAGTCCCACTTGAAGACATCCTCTAGCACCACTTCCCAGGAAAGCTTTTGATGAAGGAGCAAAACAGTTTGTGAGAACTTTCCAAGTTTAGAGACAGCCGGTGGTTCAATCACCAGCCATACAAGGAACAACTTCTTCATCCATCACAATGTCTAGTACACATTTAGAACTACATATATAATACATGTACCCAGACGTCATAAAGGTTTGTCATAGAAGCAAGTAACTTCAAAACTAAATTCTATGCAACGCACCATATTCACACTTCCGGGAAGAATTAAAAATGTCTAATCCTCATTAAATCAAATACTGGAGCAAGACCCAAGCATCATCTGCCACAAAGGCTATCTATCCTTCCTGCAGAAAATGAGGGTAGTGCCTCACTTGGTGAGGGTAAGACAGCCAGCCCCTCCACCGAACCATACTCACTCCTCTCTCTTGCTGTCCTGAGAATCTGTGTTATCAGTGGGCTTGGCAACAGGCTCTGTAGGGATTGGGGTAGATGGTGGTGACGCAGATTCTTCTTCATCTGACACCATGTGCATCTCTGGCTCAATGATGTCTACAATCTCATCAAAGAGCTGGAAAGCCAAGACAAAAACCTTTGGTTCACCAAGCACTAGCCAAAACATAAGCTCATTATGATTATCAAGACAGTCATGACTAGCAAGGTACAATAAAGAAAAGGTGGCTTTCTAAATTGCAAATTTCCATCCATTGATGGATGCTCAAACCACACATATTTACCCCCTTGTCATAGGGCTACTTGTATTGTCTCTCCAACACCATCTCAAAATCCTGTGGAGCTCACAACCAAGCTGCAGGTAAACATGCCTAAGTTATTATTCACCATTTTTCAGCTCAGCCCTCACAGGTATCCATCTTATTCCTGGATGGGAGAAGCAATGTGAGTGAAGCAACTTTCCAAGGATGCAATGCTGGGATCTGCAGAGCTTTGGATGCTGCACCCATTAGCTGCAAGTGACTACAGGTCAAGTACCCTAACCTCTACACCATGCATGCAGAGCATCATCAGATTTATCTCATCTTGAACCAAATTAATCCACGGCATGTCATGGCCACTCACATAAATGTTGGCCGGCATCATTCTCTCGGGACTCCTCTGCCACTATTTCAATGTTTTGACTGTGAGTCCTGTAGTCAAAATTTCACAACCATATTGATCATCATATGCTATTTTCACGTGACATTTTCAGACTCACAATTACGGAGAAAAACAAACAAACAAGTCTTTGCTAATTCAGGGTGGAAAGTTCAAGCTTCCAGTGTTGACATTAAGATGAAATGAAACTTTGAGATTTTCATTTTTGATGCCTAATTCTCAAAAAGGCAATCAAAAGAACTAGAAATGGGGTCATCACACAGTATCATAATGGAAGCTATCAGTTTCCAAGAATGTGCAAATGTCAACCCCTGTGTTCACAAACCTCCTAGCAAGGGTTGTCCACCCAAACAGTAAGGTAACATCACAGAATGAACACTTTCACTTGACTTTAAAATTGGATGGCCATAAAATCCAAAGAGAGACAAATTCAAAATGACAACATCTAGTGAATGTGGCAGTATGTAATGCAATGCAGCCATAAACTCACATCCTCTGGAACGCTTTCCTCCAGATGGGGGTAGAGGGCAAGTGGATGCTGCAGCAAGCCAAACTCCACCTCATCAATATGCTCCCGCTTCTGCTGCTGCAGCGGGGTGATGCGGGAGTAGCAGATCTGGTGCTTGTCAAAGCGTCTACGCACAGCGGGCTGCTTGATGGTGGACAGGTCCTGGTCACTCCCCATGACATTGGGCCCGGGTCCTTTGGCGCCCTGCAGTCAATGCTGGCATTGAGGGCATCCACAACAGAGCTCACTGAGCACTACACCAACACATGCTATGGAAATAATCCACTTGGTTCTTGTAACAGTTGCAGCATCCACTGACAGATGCTTTCTCAGGAGCCCAGTGAAAAATGAACATGCACGTATGAAAGAGCCATGAGAGACACTTCTCTATTAGCTTAACTAATATGGAAATATTCAATACACTTTTTAAAATAGTGTTTATCTAAATCTAGCTACAAGGAAAATATAAATAGTTTGGGGTTTCGTTCAGCCAGTCAAGAGTAATATAAATTGCCTGAATATTATTTCATCTAATTGGCACAACAACTCCTTGACACCGAAGACTGTGAGCCTCAGAGTAAATTAATGACTCTCCAGCCCTCATACAAAACTTTAAACATTGGCAAGCAAGAGCAGCAATGCCTATTGCTAGCTCCCTTGGCAAGAAGTGCACACTTCTGACATCAAACATGATGGAGCAACTGCTCACCTTAAGGAAGATGTCCTTGTTGGTCTGAGGGGGGAGACCATCCCGAAAGTCATCAAGACCACCCTTTATGAACAGCCAGTTCTTACCCACCAGACTCCTGGCAGTATCTGTTGTTTTGAGGGTCTTCATCTGTTTTGTTCTGAGTCTCTCTTTGTACCTGCAGCAAGAGAAGTAATGCTTTTTCAGTGACTATTATTTCAATATAATATTTTTTCCCTCATATGGATTCCAAAGGAAACACATCTCCACTCTGGGCACCTATCTTCATTAATTAGATAGAAAAGAAACTGAAACTGTCTTTATTATCAACCAAACAGCTAGTGGCCTGGGCTTTCAAAGTTATTTGCACTTTTCCTCACTGTTGCTGACATGGGGCAAGATTCCAATACTATGATCTCAAAAAATATCCTACTCTTCCCTGCTGGGCATAAATGATTTTTGCATTAATTGGTCTGGCATGAGAGATCTACACACACACACACACACACACACACACACACACACACACACAAACACACTCACACACACACACACACACACACTCACACACACACACATACTCACACACACACACACACACACACACACACACACACACACACACACACACACTTATATCTATTGATGAAGGTAAGAAAAAGGGACTAGTAACAAGTCAAACTGGAGAGCCCAAAATAATAAACATACTGCACATGCATTCAAAAGTACGGAGGTGAGCAGAGAGCTGTTACATGAGTTCCTAAAAGTAAACTTTATGAAAACTTAACAGTTTTGCATGAATATGGTAGGATTTGTCATGAGAATCAACTACCCAGCACATAAATTTAAGATGATGCTTTGTTTGGTTGCATTTTT
>JAWQFJ010028009.1:32500-90537 GCA_034096865.1 Theodoxus fluviatilis | reverse complement strand
GACATACAGTGAAGCTCTGTAGAGATGTAGACATACAGTGAAGCTCTGTAGAGATGTAGACATACAGTGAAGCTCTGTAGAGATGTAGACATACAGTGAAGCTCAGTAGAGATGTAGACATACAGTGAAGCTCAGTAGAGATGTAGACATACAGTGAAGCTCTGTAGAGATGTAGACATACAGTGAAGCTCTGTAGAGATGTAGACATACAGTGAAGCTCAGTAGAGATGTAGACATACAGTGAAGCTCAGTAGAGATGTAGACATACAGTGAAGCTCTGTAGAGATGTAGACATACAGTGAAGCTCTGTAGAGATGTAGACATACAGTGAAGCTCTGTAGAGATGTAGACGTACAGTGAAGCTCTGTAGAGATGTAGACATACAGTGAAGCTCAGTAGAGATGTAGACATACAGTGAAGCTCTGTAGAGATGTAGACATACAGTGAAGCTCTGTAGAGATGTAGACATACAGTGAAGCTCTGTAGAGATGTAGACATACAGTGAAGCTCTGTAGAGATGTAGACATACAGTGAAGCTCAGTACAGATGAAGACGTACAGTGAAGCTCTGTAGAGATGAAGACGTACAGTGAAGCTCAGTAGAGATGTACCAAAAGATAGGTCGTGACAAATCTTCCGACTTATTGTATTCTTTCTTTATTTAAAAACTTTTGGCCCTGAAATTGTGTAAAGGGCCGTTTGTTTCTTGGTCCCAAGCTCTGGCAGTCAGGCATGAACCCCTGGGGTCGTGCCCGGCGGGACTGGATGCTCCAGCAGGTCTGTGGCCTGGAGCGGCTGCGGGTAGTGGCTCCAACTGGTCGCTGTGACGCAGGCAGCGGCTGCTGTGGCTGCTGTTGGTCGCTGTGGCACAGGCGGCGGCGGCTTGTGGCTGCTGTAGTGGCTAAGAGACCTGTGGCCTGCACAGATAGTCGTTGGCTGGCCTGTAAAGAAAGTCGTTGGCAAAATCGTTGGCGAGCTTTCGGAGGAATCTCCTTCATCTGGCCGTAGTGTAGAGAGATCAGCGGGTGGGGTTTATTTATGCCCAGCAGGCGGTGAGAGGAGTTCACTCCAACCTCTCAGGCAGAAAGCACGGGAGGCACGTGCGAGGTCAAACTTCCTCATCTGTAGTGTGCCATGAATCCCAGGTCGCGGTTGAGCCCTGCGTGATGGGTGTTAAATTTCTTCACGAGTTTCTGCTCGGCCACGCGACGTTGTCGGGTGTCATGCAGGTTGCCTTGCAGCACGCTCAAGAGCATGTCTGATGCCGAATGCTCGGGCAAATTGAAATGCTCAGCCACAGGTAGAGGTGACCGATTTCTGACAGTGGCTCTGTGCCCGTTCATGCGCTGCCTTAGTGGCTGGCATGTTTCACCTACATACCACGCATTCGGGCAACCTCTGCGGCATCTGATCAAATACACCACGTCATAGGAGCTGCAGGTGTAATTGCCTCTGACCTGGTGTACGGTGGCATTCCTAGTGACCGTGCTCTCTGACACGACAATGGCACAAGTGGCGCATCGTGGTTTCTTGCACGGTCCCATACCGTCTCTGCCTGCGGGTGCCTCGGTGTAAAGCCTACTGTGGACCAGAAGTCTTTTCAGGTTGGGGGGCTGCCTGAAGGCCAGCACAGGGGGAGTAGGCATAGCCTGAGAGAGGCGCCTGTCGTCATCCAGCAGGTGTTGGGGGTCATTCAACCCACGTCGCAGTTTCTCCGCCCCTGGGAAGTAGCTCACCACGAATGGGATTCTGCTGGTTCCAGATTTTTTTTCTCGTCTGACCCCCCCCCCCCCCCTTTTTTGTGAGTAGAGATGTAGACATACAGTGAAGCTCTGTAGAGATGAAGACGTACAGTGAAGCTCTGTAGAGATGTAGACATACAGTGAAGCTCTGTAGAGATGTAGACATACAGTGAAGCTCTGTAGAGATGTAGACATACAGTGAAGCTCTGTAGAGATGTAGACATACAGTGAAGCTCTGTAGAGATGTAGACATACAGTGAAGCTCTGTAGAGATGTAGACGTACAGTGAAGCTCTGTAGAGATGTAGACGTACAGTGAAGCTCTGTAGAGATGTAGACATACAGTGAAGCTCTGTAGAGATGTAGACATACAGTGAAGCTCTGTAGAGATGTAGACATACAGTGAAGCTCTGTAGAGATGTAGACATACAGTGAAGCTCTGTAGAGATGTAGACATACAGTGAAGCTCTGTAGAGATGTAGACGTACAGTGAAGCTCTGTAGAGATGTAGACATACAGTGAAGCTCAGTAGAGATGTAGACATACAGTGAAGCTCTGTAGAGATGTAGACATACAGTGAAGCTCTGTAGAGATGTAGACATACAGTGAAGCTCTGTAGAGATGTAGACGTACAGTGAAGCTCAGTAGAGATGTAGACATACAGTGAAGCTCTGTAGAGATGTAGACATACAGTGAAGCTCTGTAGAGATGTAGACATACAGTGAAGCTCTGTAGAGATGTAGACATACAGTGAAGCTCTGTAGAGATGTAGACATACAGTGAAGCTCTGTAGAGATGTAGACATACAGTGAAGCTCTGTAGAGATGTAGACGTACAGTGAAGCTCAGTAGAGATGTAGACATACAGTGAAGCTCAGTAGAGATGTAGACATACAGTGAAGCTCAGTAGAGATGTAGACATACAGTGAAGCTCTGTAGAGATGTAGACATACAGTGAAGCTCTGTAGAGATGTAGACATACAGTGAAGCTCTGTAGAGATGTAGACGTACAGTGAAGCTCTGTAGAGATGTAGACGTACAGTGAAGCTCAGTAGAGATGTAGACATACAGTGAAGCTCTGTAGAGATGTAGACATACAGTGAAGCTCAGTAGAGATGTAGACGTACAGTGAAGCTCTGTAGAGATGTAGACATACAGTGAAGCTCTGTAGAGATGTAGACGTACAGTGAAGCTCTGTAGAGATGTAGACGTACAGTGAAGCTCTGTAGAGATGTAGACATACAGTGAAGCTCTGTAGAGATGTAGACATACAGTGAAGCTCTGTAGAGATGTAGACATACAAGTGAAGCTCTGTAGAGATGTAGACATACAGTGAAGCTCTGTAGAGATGTAGACGTACAGTGAAGCTCAGTAGAGATGTAGACATACAGTGAAGCTCTGTAGAGATGTAGACATACAGTGAAGCTCTGTAGAGATGTAGACGTACAGTGAAGCTCAGTAGAGATGTAGACGTACAGTGAAGCTCTGTAGAGATGTAGACATACAGTGAAGCTCTGTAGAGATGTAGACGTACAGTGAAGCTCAGTAGAGATGTAGACGTACAGTGAAGCTCTGTAGAAAAGACAGTACTGCTATGCTGGACGATGGGACTGTGGAGACTGAAATCTCAGGATTTTTTTTTTTGGGGGGGGGATAACTTTTGGTCAGATGTTCAAAATTGACATGTTTGTTGTATGGGATGACATGCAGACACACGCATGTTTTCAAAAGCTTGAATGTCTGACAGATTGCAGGTTATTGAAATATTGATGATTTATTTTCCTTGGCAAAGCATGCATGAAAGTAAAAGGTCTGCTGAACAGTTCACATTTAGAATTTGATGTAGGATTTCAGCGCTGCCAAAACAGCCTGTCAGTTTGTTGCGGTGGCACTCCAGGGAGTAGATGACAAAGTCCAGAAGACTGAAAACTTGGCGGGGGACTGTAGGATGTGGCCAGATCTTTTCTCCTGTTTTTTTCATGTATAGATGATAATTTTATATGTGGTGAAATCTTTACTTCCAGACACCCATTCTCCTCACAGCCCATCAAACTTTCACAGGGCTCGGGGTTTCTAGTGCGGTCTGACGGTCTTATCCTGACCAACGCTCATGTGGTCAGGAACAAAACCGAAGTCGTCGTCACCCTCCATGATGGCAGGAAGTTTACAGGACACGTCATCGGTGTGGACCAGACGTCGGACTTGGCCTGCGTGAAGATCAATGCTGTAAGTTTCTTGAACTGCTGGTTATGAATTGTACAGACCTGAAAATCAGTTCTGTTTGATACGGAAATTCCTAGTTATTGATTATGGAGACTTAAAGATGGCAACAACAAAAAAGGGTAGGTAGGTGAGAATGTTGTGTGTGGTTGTTTTGAGTTCAGAAACTTAGGTTGCCATTTTGTAGATGTGTGAAAACAACATTTCTTGCACACAAACTTTTGTTTTGTACAATAGGAAAACACTGTTTCATATTCATATAATTTAAATGAAGTTAATATTGATTTTACTATCTAGTGCAGAATTGACAAATTATGGGTGTGTGCTATCAAACAACAGTTCTTGGCTGGCCTGAAGGTGAAGTCACCAAGACTCCCTAATACTATAGTGTGTATTTCCTTCAGTCATCTGCACACAGTTGGCACAAGTGTGAGGGAGAGGCAGTTATAAATGACTTTCGTACAGATGATTTGTGTTGAGCTGAAACAAGAGTTCTGACTGCAGTGCATGGCAGCAGTGTCAGGTATCAGGCAGGCGCATGTCTCCCTCTGCAGAGCAACCTGCCATACCTGCGCCTCGGCAACTCCAACTCCTTGCGGCCCGGGGAGTGGGTGATAGCTGTGGGGAGTCCCCTCTCCCTCAACAATTCCGTCACGGCTGGCATCGTCAGCAGCGTGCACCGAGGCGGCAAAGAGCTCGGCATCCGCTCAGACATGGACTACATCCAGACTGATGCCCAAATCACAGTCAGTGGTAGTACATAATACTTCTTAGTGGTAGTCTGTAACACTCAAGTCACAGTCAGTGGTAGTTTGTAATACTCAAGTCACAGTCAGTGGTAGTCTGTTAAACCAAGTCAGTCAGTGGTAGTTTGTAATACTCAAGTCACAGTCAGTGGTAGTCTGTTAAACCAAGTCACAGCAAAGATTATAGGTTACACAAAGATAGCTCATGCCGAGCTTTTGCTATATAAAGTTACAAGACGCTGCACCTAGCGGCGAGTATTAGGGGTGAATCAAGGGGAAGTAATCACACCGCTTAGCGACAAGACGGCGAAGAAAGCTGCCTGCTGATTAGAGGATTCTATTCAGGGAACCAAGCAGAGGACTGCTTTCATGTAGATATGGCGTTTATGTCTACTCTGCGCAATTCAATGGCGGAGCTCTCTCCAGTTCGCACAGAAAAAGCTATATTTTGGGATACTAGAAACCCATCCAAAGAAAATGTAAGCCATGAACAGCATTAATTTATCAAAGCTGTATGTTGAATGCATCAAAAGGTATTGAAAGCTCCTACTTTTTAACAATCGAAATGCAGGTCGCAGGGCAACGCTTGATTGTAACTATAATCTTTGTCGAAACGGCAACTGAATTCACTTAATCGAATGAATTTCTGGCAGCAAATCACCTTCTTGACAGGTATGTATTGCTTTGCATTTCCTAAAGATATTCCACAGGGGTGAATACGTTGATAAACAAGCTTGCATTCTTCGATAATATTGAAAAATAGATCGTTCCCATTCAAACCATACCATGTAGATCTAGGTCGAGTTCGATTTCACAACGCCTGCTACAAAAAACAAAGCCAAAACACCCCCATTATTGCAGCAAATCATTTTATTACACATTACACTGTAAATTTATTCACAAACATGATCGGAACGCATTAGAAACGCGTCAAGAAACAAGCAATTTTACGTGTCGATAAGCGGTGTGATTACTTCCCTAGATTCACCCATATTTCTTCCTGCTTGGGGGTGCAACGTGTCTCGATCCTCACAATAATGAGCTAATGAATTATCTTTGTGTAACCTATAATCTTTGTTCACAGTCAGTGGTAGTCTGTAACACCCAAATCACAGTCAGTGGTAGTCTGTAACACCCAAGTCACAGTCAGTGGTAGTTTGTAACACCCAAGTCACAGTCAGTGGTAGTTTGTAACACCCAAGTCACAGTCAGTGGTAGTTTGTAACACCCAAGTCACAGTCAGTGGTAGTCTGTAACACACAAGTCACAGTCAGTGGTAGTCTGTAACACACAAGTCACAGTCAGTGGTAGTCTGTAACACCCAAGTCACAGTCAGTGGTAGTTTGTAACACCCAAGTCACAGTCAGTGGTAGTCTGTAACACACAAGTCACAGTCAGTGGTAGTCTGTAACACCCAAGTCAGTCAGTGGTAGTCTGTAACACCCAAGTCACAGTCAGTGGTAGTCTGTAACACCCAAGTCACAGTCAGTGGTAGTCTGTAACACACAAGTCACAGTCAGTGGTAGTCTGTAACACCCAAGTCACAGTCAGCAGTAGTCTGTAACATACAAGTCACAGTCAGTGGTAGTCTGTAACACCCAAGTCACAGTCAGTGGTAGTCTGTAACACCCAAGTCAGTCAGTGGTAGTTTGTAATACTCAAGTCACAGTCAGTGGTAGTCTGTAACACCCAAGTCAGTCAGTGGTAGTCTGTAACACCCAAGTCACAGTCAGTGGTAGTCTGTAACACCCAAGTCACAGTCAGTGGTAGTCTGTAACACCCAAGTCAGTCAGTGGTAGTTTGTAATACTCAAGTCACAGTCAGTGGTAGTCTGTAACACCCAAGTCAGTCAGCGGTAGTCTGTCCTCCTATGTAGACTTAGGACTGATGTACAGATCACTGTCACTGAGAGACTGTTGCGCACAAGAAGTTTGTCCAGAGTGATAATCAGATCACAGTAGGAGGGAAGCTGCTTGTTTATGCTAAGAATATTTTTATATCAATGAGGAGTTGTATTTTAATATTTTATTGTACATCCTGCTGGTTATACCTTATGAGTGGATGAGTAACAGATCTGCTATCCTTGTAATGACGCTATACATCCGTGGGTGTTGACCTCTGTACAGTTGGGTTGCACTCTCTGCGCATACAAATGAAGTAGGAATAATTAATGAGAAAAAGAAAGGTATTATATGATTAAAAAGATAAAAATTAGAAGCAATAATGTCTTAGGAAAGTTCACATCTAGGGTACCATTTGAATGCATTTATTTTAATTCCTATGAAATACTCAGTTTTTATGAGCTAAAGGGATTCATATACCATCATTTATGAAAGTTTTTTTTTGCAGTTTGGCAACTCTGGAGGGGCCCTCATCAATCTGGTATGACAATTTGTTTGTTTTTGTATTTGTAAAAAACTACCATATCAAACATACAAGCAGGATACAATATCAGTGCAAAAGTTTTTGTGTGCTTCTTTTGGTGGTGACCCTGGGTCATAGGTTGGAATGTTACTTCTCCATTTGAAGTGATGAAAAGTTTCTCTCACTTTGCAGTATTGTACTGAGTGTGTTTGAATAGCATGTGTTCTCACAGTGTCCCACACCCTCGGTGGTAGTGCTGTGCATTGGATGGAAGTAAATCAATGCAAGCCAATTCTGGCTCTCACCCATGAAGTGTCCAGGGCTGTACGCCTAGTACATTCATGGTGGCATCTCATTCAGGTACTGTACCTTTCCTTTATGTCCTGACCTGTGTATTTGTGCTTCCTGTGTACAGACCTTTGAATTATAATCTACTTTGGGAAGTTTTCCAAGATTTTAGTTGCATTGATGTAAGTTATCTTGGTGATTGTAGATTTTCTGAAAACTGGCTTGGTCTTAAAATGTCTCACAATGGAGGTTGGATTTTTTATATTTATGCGTGCATTCCTTTCTCCCTCTGTTTTTTCATATTTGGCCAAATTAAGAAATAACTGGACTTTCTTATATTTATCTGGATTTCATATTTGGCCAAATTAAGAAATAACTGGACTTTCTTATATTTAACTGGATTTATTTACTTTCAGGATGGAGAGGCTGTTGGAATCAACACAATGAAGATTACTGCTGGAATTTCCTTTGCAATCCCCTCAGACTTCGCCAGGAATTTCCTCAGTGCCGTGGAAAAGCACCTGGCAAACACTGGTGGGTGTTTCTGTTGTAGCTCAGCTGTCGCTGGCTGCAGTGTTCCAAGGCTGTGCTTGAACTTGTTTTGTAACAGGACCCTTGTGTGGTGTTTCCGTTGTAGCTCAGCTGTCGCTGGCTGCAGTGTTCCAAGGCTGTGCTTGAACTTGTTTTGTAACAGGACCCTTGTGTGGTGTTTCCGTTGTAGCTCAGCTGTCGCTGGCTGCAGTGTTCCAAGGCTGTGCTTGAACTTGTTTTGTAACAGGACAGTTGTGTGGAGTTTCCGTTGTAGCTCAGCTCACGCTGGCTGCAGTATTCCAAGGCTGTGCTTGAACTTGTTTTGTAACAGGACAGTTGTGTGGTGTTTCCGTTGTAGCTCAGCTCACGCTGGCTGCAGTGTTCCAAGGCTGTGCTTGAACTTGTTTTGTAACAGGACCCTTGTGTGGTGTTTCCGTTGTAGCTCAGCTCACGCTGGCTGCAGTGTTCCAAGGCTGTCCTTGAACTTGTTTTGTAACAGGACCCTTGTGTGGTGTTTCCGTTGTAGCTCAGCTGTCGCTGGCTGCAGTGTTCCAAGGCTGTGCTTGAACTTGTTTTGTAACAGGACCCTTGTGTGGTGTTTCCGTTGTAGCTCAGCTCACGCTGGCTGCAGTGTTCCAAGACTGTGCTTGAACTTGTTTTGTAACAGGACCCTTGTGTGGCAGTTATTTTCTAGAGTAGTGTTTGTGCATGTGTGTGTGTGCGTGTGTGTGTGTGTGTGTGTGTGTGTGCGCGTGCATGTGTGTGTTTGTGTGTGTGTGTTTGTGTGTGTGCATTCTAATAAAGAAACACATTAAAGGGGTCATGCTAATGGTCCATTTTTAAGGGGACATAGATATGTATGAATCGTAACAGTCAAGTCATCCTGAGCAAGGACTGAACCACGGCACCTAATCACTTCGCATGTGTGCATGCATGCTTGTGTGTGTGTCATTTGGATTAGCACTGATACCGAAAAGCCCTTTTGTGAATTAGAGAAACATCTGTTGTATTGAAAGTTTTGAATGCTGCCAGAAACCTATTTCTAAAGTTGCAAGCTGCCTTACTTTACTGAAGAGTTTGCAAAATTATGTGACTGTTTTGGATCCAATGGTAGTGTAGTATTTTCTTTGAATTGGCAAGATTATAGCAACTGCTTGGTGATGTCAAGAGTTTGATCATTGTCATGTTCAAGATGGCTGTCTCAGTGTCTGCAGGAGGAAAAAAACCAGTCTGCTGACAGAGCTTGCGGCTGACCACCAGTGCTACTTGCAGGGAACCAGACATCCACAAGACTCATGTCCACCGAGGGCAAGCAGCACTTCATTGGTGTGACCATGCTGACGCTGACGTCCCGCATCCTGGAGCAGCTGCAGGAACGGATGAGCAGCTTTCCCTCGGGAGTGAGTCACGGGGTCTTCATCCACCAGGTAGCGCCTGAGTCACCAGCCCAGAAGTGAGTCGATCTTGATCATAATGGTGAGGATGATGATGTCCGTGGCAATGATGATGATGGTGAAGATGATGATAATGATATCTACTTGCTTGAAATTACTTCTTGCTTGCTCTTGTATCATATCCAGCTTGTTTCGAGCAGGCTCCAACACTTTCATTAAAATATATATCACTGTCATGAATGGAATGATGGAGAGAATTTAGGATGTCTTTTTTCTGTATGTCTCAACAAGAAATTCCACCTTCAGAGTTTACCAGTATAGATGTCATAAGTTGGAAACTCTACAATGGCCCTTACAACTCGGGAGTCACATCTGTGATTGTCCATGTCTGTCAGTCTGTTTTGCTTTGTCCATTTTTGTCTTGGCATGTCTGTCACTCTATGTGTATTTGTTTTTATCTTATATGTCTATGTATTTGTATGTCTTGTCTCTGTATGTGTATCTCTATGTCTTTATCCACATCTGTATGTCTTGTCTCATATCTTGTCTTTGTACATCTTTTTTCTCTGTGTGTATCTCTACAGGTCTGTTTCCATGTCTGTCTCTGTATATCTTGTCTTTGTATGTCTTGTCTCTGTATGTGTATCTCTACGACTTTATCCACATCTGTATGTCTTGTCTCATGTGGATCTGTACATGTCTGTCTCTACCCATGCATGTCTGTCTATATCCATGCATCTGTCTCTATCCATGCATCTGTCTCTATCCATGCATGTCTGTCTCTATCCATGCATGTCTGTCTCTATCCATGCATGTCTGTCTCTACCATGCATGTCTGTCTCTATCCATGCATGTCTGTCTCTATCCATGCATGTCTGTCTCTACCCATGCATGTCTGTCTCTATCCATGCATATCTGTCTCTATCCATGCATGTCTGTCTATATCCATGCATGTCTGTTTCTATCCATGCATGTCTGTCTATATCCATGCATGTCTGTCTATATCCATGCATGTCTGTCTATATCCATACATGTCTGTCTCTATCCATGCATGTCTGTCTCTATCCATGCATGTCTGTCTCTATCCATACATGTCTGTCTCTATCCATACATGTCTGTCTCTATCCGTGCATGTCTGTTTATATCCATGCATATCTGTCTCTATCCATGCATGTCTGTCTATATCCATGCATGTCTGTCTCTACCCATGCATGTCTGTCTATATCCATGCATGTCTGTCTCTATCCATACATGTCTGTCTCTATCCATACATGTCTGTCTATATCCATGCATGTCTGTCTCTATCCATGCATGTCTGTCTCTATCCATGCATGTCTGTCTATATCCATACATGTCTGTCTATATCCATGCATGTCTGTCTCTATCCATACATATCTGTCTCTATCCATACATGTCTGTCTCTATCCATGCATGTCTGTCTCTATCCATGCATGTCTGTCTCTATCCATGCATGTCTGTCTCTATCCATACATGTCTGTCTCTATCCATGCATGTCTGTCTCTATCCATGCATGTCTGTCTCTATCCATGCATGTCTGTCTATATCCATGCATGTCTGTCTATATCCATGCATGTCTGTCTATATCCATGCATGTCTGTCTATATCCATACATGTCTGTCTCTATCCATACATGTCTGTCTCTATCCATGCATGTCTGTCTCTATCCATACATATCTGTCTCTATCCATGCATGTCTGTCTCTATCCATGCATGTCTGTCTCTATCCATACATGTCTGTCTCTATCCATACATGTCTGTCTCTATCCATGCATGTCTGTCTCTATCCATGCATGTCTGTCTCTATCCATGCATGTCTGTCTCTATCTATACATGTCTGTCTATATCCATACGTTTTCCCATCATACTGACCAGTAGACAACCAGTGATATTATGACCTTGACCTCGAAAAAAGAATTAGCATAATTCTATACCCACACGTGCCTGCCTGCCTCGTCCAATCTGATTGGTCGAGACACAGAGCTAGGGACGCCGTGAGCAAAGGGAGGTAACTCCCAGTGCGCCGCGTCACCACACGCTCGTGTATAAATACAGCAGGCCAAGGCACGACAGACCTCTTTGACACTTTCGCTTGCACTCGGAGTACTTGTGCTAGGGATTACCTCGGGTCATTTTGTGTGACTTAAGGAATTAGCTGTTCCTTCGCTGGACTGCAGCTTGAGGGAAGTACTGCGGCGTGCCGCTGTTGGCGTCCGTTGACGTTTTTGTGTTAAGTTGAATTTTGTTCGCCTGGTAAATTTGAGTGCACGCACGCTGTTCTGTTGAGTTAGCGTGTCGTTGTTTTGTTATCAGGCTAGCATTGGCTGGCTGGTGGGTTGCTGCTTTGCTTGCCGTCGCATCCGTTTTGCGTGGTGGTGTGTGTTCGCTTTTTTGGCTGCGGGGTTTCTCAAGGAAACTCCGTGTGTCCGTAATGGCGGAACTTCCCCACGCTGGTCGTGTTCGAAATAATGGCGTCGGCACGACTGGGACAGCGAACTCGAGGTACGCGGTTACTTCGACCGCGTGCTGCTATTTGTCCTGCTTCGTCATCCAGGCGTAGGTCTGTTTCGTGTGCGGCCGCGTCTTTGCCTGTAGCGGCAGGGTTAGAGGCGGAAGCTTTTGTCTCGCCTGTTCCTGTGGCTGTTTCCACTACGCGCGCTAGTGTGACGGTCGCCTCGGTGGAAACTGGGGCGACGGTTGCTCTCTCTACTGGTGGGAGTGAGCTATCGGGCTTTTTCGGCTCGCGGCCTCCCTTCTCTGGCGAGGGCTCCCCCTCGACAGGGGGGCAGGAGTTTTCAGATATCTCCTCTCCCGGTGGGTCGGCAGACCGCGAGTTCTGTGTTGTTTTCAGTCCTCCACACCAAGTGTCCGGCTGGCCGGATCAGCCTGGTCAGGCTGAGGCCTGCCTGGACCGGTTTTGTGGTGCCTGTCCAAAACATTCTCCAGGGCAGGTGTGTGAGGAGGTCGGCTCGGACTGGAACGTTTCGTGCGCTCCGGGGTCGTCCGCGCCCGCGCTCTCGGAAGGTGCTGCGCTACGGCACTCTGACGGCAGGACGTCTCACTCTCCCATCAGGTCGAGCTCGGACACGTATGTATGGTGTCTGCCACGGCAGAACATTGATCCCGGCCATTCAGCTAACACTGTCTGGTCCGGTGATCACGGCCCCACCACGCTTCCGCAAGGTCTAGCTACGGTGGGACGACGGCGGAGCGTTGATCCCGTCCATTCAGCTGACACTGTCTGGTTCGGTGAGCATGCCGCCCCCCCTTCCCCCCCACCCCCCCTCGCCCGCGCCCGCGGCAGGACAGGAGGTGCTGCGCTACGGCACTCTGACGGCAGGACGTCCCACTCTCCCATTCGGTCGAGCTCGGACAGGTACGTATGGTTGCCACGGCAGAATTTTGATCCCGGCCATTCAGCTAACACTGTCTGGTCCGGTGCCCCGCCCCTGTGCTTCCGGGGGGTCGACCGGGACAGTGTGCAGCCGACCCCTTCGCACTTCCGCGAGATCGTGCTCCGCGGTAGGGGCATGACACAGCGCTGACCCCGTCCATTCAGCAGACACTGTCTGGTATGGGGATCAAGTTGCCCGTCACCCCGCGCCTTCCGCTGGGTCACGCCCCCGCTCTTCCGTCAGGTCGAGCAGGGTGGTGCATCAACTCCGGCACGCGCACTTGAGGTCGAGCCCTGAGGTGGGGTCGCGGCAGGGCGCTGCTCCCGGCCATTCCGCAGACGCTGTTTGGTCCGGTGATCATGCTGCCCCTCGCCCCGTGCGTTCCTCTGGGTCGCGCTCCCGCTCTCCCGTCAGGTCGAGCAGGGTGGTGCAACAATCCCGCCATACTCACGTGAGGTCGTGCTCTGAGGTGGGGTCGCGGCGAGGCGTTGCTCCCGGTCATTCAGCAGACGCTGTCTGGTCCGGCCACCACGCTGCCCCCCTGCCTGTGCATGGACATGTGTCTCATCCCCGGGATTCTGGAAGGTCGACAGGGGCAGTGAGGCACGGCCATGGGTCTGTTGTCTGTTCTGACTCTGTGGCCGTAGACTGTGTTTCTCCTGGCGGGGAGGCGAGTCTAGAGCGACCAGATCAGAGTCCAGCGAGTTGGCACGCTCGGTTTGCGGACCGTGGCTCCACTGCGGCTGTAGATGAGGGGTGGGACGCTGAGTCAGCCGACCAATGCTCCTATCGCTCTCTGTTGGTGGACGGTCTTGGCGAGGGAGCGCTTGATGAGCTAGAGGTGCGAGATGATTCTCCGGGCTCTGGGGTACTGGGGAAATCAGGGTTGGATCTGCTGCGAACACATCGTCAGTCGGTGTTGGCTTCCATGGCAGCCTGTACCTCTGACGTGGGGCAGCGGGCAGTCCCTTCCTCTTTTGCTTCTTCTCTTTCCCGCTTGGAGGGATTTATGGAGACTGGTCCTCCGGTGCAAGTGCCGGAGCTGTTGTTTTCGGCAGACATGTTGGCCCGGGCGTCGGTGATGGATTGCTCCTTACGCTCGGGATTGTCAAAGTTTTGTATGGGTAAGGTTCCCGGTGATGTGTCGGAGCTCGCGGATTCCTTTCCGTGGTCTGGGTCCGTCTCGGCCCCGGACACCTTTCGGGCTGCAGACGTCCCTTGGCTTGTCTCGCTGCCGGACGAGCGTCTTCCCTTTCAGGCGGTGTCCCGCCCGGTGGCGCGTGACTTGTCACTTCTGGCGGCGGCGAGTGACACGCGTGGGGTGGTGAACAAGGTGCCGCCTGTGACTTTTGATTCCCGTTCTTTTGCTCAGTTGGAGAGGGCGTCGTCTGAGTGTGTCAAGGGCTGCGCCATGCTTGGCTCTCTTCTGGCCACTTTGACTCCTTCCATTGCCGTCCGCCACGAGGGAGGCGCTGGCCCGTTTCAGTTACTTCCTTCTCAGGAGGTGGATCAGGAGGCGGTCGGGAGTGTGATCTTCGCTTTAGATCACACGTATTCACTCCTGGCGTCTCTGGCGCTTCATATGCGCGGTCAACTGGCGGGTATGGCGAGGGATCGTATGCTCTCGGGAACCGCCTTTCGGGACGCGGAGCTTCGGCAGCTGCGCTCTCTGTCCCTGGTGTCGCACTCGATGTTCCCCTCGGACAGGCTCGAGGAATGTGTGCGGCGTATGGTTAACGATGCTAAGGATCGGGCCGTTTCTTTCGCGTCGCTAACTCGCACTCCTGCCGCTTCTCTCACGGCGGGGTCGAGTTCGCGCAAGCGCCCCAGGCGTGCTTCGGCACGTGGGCCGGGTCCTTCTTCCAAAGGGCAGGCTCAGGTTGCTCCGACGCCACAGGCCCCGGGGTGGCAGTCTGGTGGGGGTGGGGGTGCCGGTTCGCTGCCGACACCCCTTCCCGTGGGGGGCGGGCGTGCTCAGGCGCCCCGTCACTCAGCTCCCCGGGGGCGTGGGTTCGGTGCTCGGGGAGGCGGTCGGGGAAGGGGTTCTTACCCCTCCGCTCGTCGGCCGGGTTACTTTCGGTAGTGCCCTCCCACTGCCCCCGTCATGGCCCTTGTCTCAGTGTCACCCGCGCAGACAGGGCTATGCTGCGGGTAGTTCGGGGGGGTCACGACCCACACAGGGGGCTGGGGGTCTCTTGGGAGAGGGGGTTGTTCACAGCTCTCCGGTAGGAGCATGCGACTGTCCTGGGGGTCTGTGCCTTATGCCTGTTTTATCCCCGCAGGTTACAGTTCCTTTTCTAGTTGAGTCTGTTTCTGACGGCGAGCTCGCGGGTGGCTCAGAGGAGGCTCGACTTTTCTCTGTGACTTCGCGTGCTAGAGGCGCGGTGGTCGGTACGGCCTCAGTCGTGAGTACTCGGACTTCATTCGGTGTGGATACGACTGATCGGGTGGCGACGATCGCTCGCGGGTTATCGCAGCGAGGCGTTTCCCGCGAGTCTGTTTCTCTGGCTCTTAGGCATCGCCGGGAGAGTACTACCCGGAATTATAACGCGAAGTGGGCAGTTTGGGTACGTTTTTGTCAGGCTCGTTCTTCCCCAGTTGACCCACTGCGTCCTTCTGCGTGTCATTTGGCTGATTTTATTTCCCACTTGTTTCGTTCTCGTTCTCTTTCTTACGCCTCCCTCTGCAATTATCGTTCGGCGGTGACGAATACTATCAAGGCCGCTCGGGGAGTTGACGTTTCCTTCCTGTCAAACGACCCTACTGTCAGGCAGGTGTTGGATGGTATTCGGAATGAGTTTCCCCGTCGTCAGATTTCTCCTCCTCTGTGGGATGTGTTTCTGATTTTGCGGTTTCTTTCTGGTTCGGAGTTCGAACCTATTGATACTTGTTCATTCAAGCGTCTTACTCAGAAGACTGTCTTCTTGGTGATGCTCGCTTGTGCGCGTCGGATCGGGGAAATCCACGCTCTGAGCGGGTTATCTTCGGATATAGAGTTCACCGGTGGGGACGAATCATGCATTCTGTCTTTTCTGCCAGAGTTTCGCTGTAAGAATCAGGACTCTCTGTCTGACTGTCAGAGCATCGAGATTAAGGGGCTCTCTTCGATTCTCGATCCTGGTGAAGCTGACTATGTGAACTGTCCGGTGCGTGCACTCAAATGTTACCTGGCTCGAACTCAGTCCCGTCGTCTTCGGAAACGGAGACTGTTTCTGCCCCTTACACGTCGTCACGCTGAGGTGTCTAAGACGTCAATTTCTTGCTGGATACGCGTGTTGATTAGTGTCGTCAGATTTCTCCTCCTCTGTGGAATGTGTTTCTGATTTTGCGGTTTCTTTCTGGTTCGGAGTTCGAACCTATTGATACTTGTTCATTCAAGCGTCTTACTCAGAAGACTGTCTTCTTGGTGATGCTCGCTTGTGCGCGTCGGATCGGGGAAATCCACGCTCTGAGCGGGTTATCTTCGGATATAGAGTTCACCGGTGGGGACGAATCATGCATTCTGTCTTTTCTGCCAGAGTTTCGCTGTAAGAATCAGGACTCTCTGTCTGACTGTCAGAGCATCGAGATTAAGGGGCTCTCTTCGATTCTCGATCCTGGTGAAGCTGATTATGTGAACTGTCCGGTGCGTGCACTCAAATGTTACCTGGCTCAAACTCAGTCCCGTCGTCTTCGGAAACGGAGACTGTTTCTGCCCCTTACGCGTCGTCACGCTGAGGTGTCTAAGACGTCAATTTCTTGCTGGATACGCGTGTTGATTACGGATGCGTACAAGAATGCGTTGCTTGATCCTCCCGTCGGTGCCTCTCGGACTCATGAACTCCGCAAGGTTGCCACCTCTATAGTGTTTGCCAAGAATGTCTCCTTGGCTCACCTTATGAGAGCGGCTTTTTGGCGCAGTGACTGTGTGTTCACACGCCATTACCTGCGGGATGTGCAAGTTCGTCGTGTCAACGACACCTTTGGCATCAATAAGTTGGTTGTTGCGGGTTCGGCTCTTCGTGTTTGAGGGTGAGTGGTTTATTTTTGGGTCAGGTGTTTATGCACAACCCGCCGCCCAGCGTTGGGCAATCATATCACTGGTTGTCTACTGGTCAGTATGATGGGAAAACTTGAAGAAATTTAAACTAATTTCTATGTTTTCCTAACATACTTACCAGTAGACAACTTACTGTCCCACCCACCTCCCCATTTGTGCATTTGCTGGGTCTCAGCTGTGTCAAAGAGGTCTGTCGTGCCTTGGCCTGCTGTATTTATACACGAGCGTGTGGTGACGCGGCGCACTGGGAGTTACCTCCCTTTGCTCACGGCGTCCCTAGCTCTGTGTCTCGACCAATCAGATTGGACGAGGCAGGCAGGCACGTGTGGGTATAGAATTATGCTAATTCTTTTTTCGAGGTCAAGGTCATAATATCACTGGTTGTCTACTGGTAAGTATGTTAGGAAAACATAGAAATTAGTTTAAATTTCTTCAAATGTCTGTCTCTATCCATACATGTCTGTCTCTATCCATGCATGTCTGTCTCTATCCATGCATGTCTGTTTCTATCTATACATGTCTGTCTATATCCATACATGTCTGTCTATATCCATGCATGTCTGTCTCTATCCATACATGTCTGTCTCTATCCATGCATGTCCGTCTCTATCCATGCATGTCTGTCTCTATCCATGCATGTCTGTCTATATCCATGCATGTCTGTCTATATCCATGCATGTCTGTCTCTATCCATACATATCTGTCTCTATCTATGCATGTCTGTCTCTATCCATGCATGTCTGTCTCTATCCATGCATGTCTGTCTCTATCCATGCATGTCTGTCTCTATCCATGCATGTCTGTCTATATCCATGCATGTCTGTCTCTATCCATGCATGTCTGTCTCTATCCATGCATGTCTGTCTCTATCTATACATGTCTGTCTATATCCATACATGTCTGTCTCTATCCATGCATGTCTGTCTCTATCCATGCATGTCTGTCTCTATCCATGCATGTCTGTCTCTATCTATACATGTCTGTCTATATCCATACATGTCTGTCTATATCCATGCATGTCTGTCTCTATCCATACATGTCTGTCTCTATCCATGCATGTCCGTCTCTATCCATGCATATCTGTCTCTATCTATGCATGTCTGTCTCTATCCATGCATGTCTGTCTCTATCCATGCATGTCTGTCTATATCCATGCATGTCTGTCTATATCCATACATGTCTGTCTCTATCCATGCATGTCTGTCTCTATCCATGCATGTCTGTCTCTATCCATGCATGTCTGTCTCTATCCATGCATGTCTGTCTCTATCCATGCATGTCTGTCTATATCCATGCATGTCTGTCTCTATCCATACATGTCTGTCTATATCCATACATGTCTGTCTATATCCACACATGTCTGTGCATGCAGGGCAGGACTGCAGCCTGGTGACGTCATCGTGGCCATCAACGGCAAGGAGGTGCGGACCACAGAGGAGGTCTACTCCTACGTTGGATCGGGCAAAGCCATGCAGGTCTCTGTGCGACGAGGCCACAGCACCCTGCAGGTCAAGGTCGTTCCATTGCCCCTAGAGTGAGGTGGCCTGGTGCCACAGCGGTGATGGACTGTGTGGACAGGGAGACTCCGAGGACGAGACCTGGCACGAGTTCCTCGGTGCCAAGCTTTTTGGTCGTGCTAGAACTGACTCATGATTGACTGTAGAGACTTGATGGTGAGGATCCTGATGTCAAAGCTTGCTGCCGCACCAGGACAGTGTGCCTGTGTAGAAAGACCAGAGATTAAAATGTTGAGTGAAGCTTTACCCAATCATACCTTTTCCTTCCTGTGCTGCTGTCTCGATCTGCCTGGTTTCAAGGTTTGAGGGGCAGAGCTGTTTCCCCAAGGTTTGGTCTTCAAGGTTTGAGGGGCAGAGCTGTTTCCCCAAGGTTTGGTCTTCAAGGTTTGAGGGGCAGAGCCAGCGCATGCTGCTGTCTCGATCTGCCTGGTTTCAAGGTTTGAGGGGCAGAGCTGTTTCCCCAAGGTTTGGTCTTCAAGGTTTGAGGGGCAGAGCCAGCGCATGCTGCTGTCTCGATCTGCCTGGTTTCAAGGTTTGAGGGGCAGAGCCAGCGCATGCTGCTGTCTCGATCTGCCTGGTTTCAAGGTTTGAGGGGCAGAGCCAGCGCATGCTGCTGTCTCGATCTGCCTGGTTTCAAGGTTTGAGGGGCAGAGCCAGCGCATGCTGCTGTCTCGATCTGCCTGGTTTCAAGGTTTGAGGGGCAGAGCCAGCGCATGCTGCTGTCTTGATCTGCCTGGTTTCAAGGTTTGAGGGGCAGAGCTGTTTCCCCAAGGTTTGGTCTTCAAGGTTTGAGGGGCAGAGCTGTTTCCCCAAGGTTTGGTCTTCAAGGTTTGAGGGGCAGAGCTGTTTCCCCAAGGTTTGGTCTTCAAGGTTTGAGGGGCAGAGCCAGCGCATGCTGCTGTCTCGATCTGCTTGGCGTGACTTGGGCTGCCTTGCCTCACATTTATCTTCCAGGGATTCACCGAGTCTCGGGGAGAGTTGTCTGTTGATTTCGACTTCATCAAACCAGGGTGGTGGCTCTTCCAATTTTGATACCAGAAGTGTTTGCCTTTTTTGATGTTAAGACTTTCTCTGTGATGTATGGAGTTTTACTGTACTGAAAATTGTGATGTAAAATTTTACTTGCATGATTATGCCTCCTCAACATATGTACCAAACGTTTTAGGAAACACTTTTCATAAATGTTGTGACAGCAAAGTGTAAGCATACTTAATTTTTTTAAATTCAGTTTTCAATTATCACAAACTTTTCTCCTACATGGAAAGAGGAGCGAGGATTAGAGTGTGTGCAGGATGCTGCAGCGTAAACGCTGTGGAGTGACATCAGCGATGGAAAGAGGAGCGAGGATTAGAGTGTGTGCAGGATGCTGCAACGTAAACGCTGTGGAGTGACATCAGCGGTGGAATCGGTGGACTGTTTTGGTGCAGCTCTGTTCATGGATGGACAGACTTGTCGCTGAACATTTGCTCAAGAAGTCAAGAATCAGGCAGTGCAGGAATACTTTTGCCACTTGAAAGATGTGAACTGCTACCACCGTTTTGTGATCTGAGTTTAATGTATATATTTCCTTGAAATGTTTATAATGCAAATTTGTGATTGATACCTTTGCACAGTTGTGATGTGGCTTCCCTGATAACAAGTCATGGGTGCGCAGTGTTTTGTAGAGGTGTGCCATGACTCCTTTGAGTCCATGCACTGCCCGAGATGACAACTTGGCGCTGGAAGTTGAGTGATGCCTCAGTTTGAAGTGGTGAGTGTATGTCCTGTCCTTCCTTTGAAGGATTTTAGTTAGAGTGTGTTCTGTGTGCAGAATGAACAGTTGCTGTGTGCTTGCATGAATGACAGAATAGGCATAAAGTAGTGATCATGTGATTATAGAAGAATCTATAGATTTGATTTGTATTTTGCCTGCAAGCTACATGCAGTCTTAACAATATTCGGAAAGTTTGGGAAAGTGTGTGTACACGTGCATTGATGTACATAATGTATTAAATGTCCTTGGTGCAAGAGGAGGTAGTAAACTGGCCCAACTTGAAGAAATGTGTTTTTCACTGTGTTGTAGTCTTGCATACAAACTGGTAAATCACTATTTTTTTGTAAGGCTACTAGAGGTACCATTTTACTTGTCATGCATGTATGTGGGGCTGCTCAAGGTACCATTTTACTCAAGTCACGCATGCATGTGGGGCTCCTAATTCATTGTACTTTGTGAGGTCACAGTGCATTACCTTCAGTTCCCATTTTGGGCAAGGCAGTATCCGTCCGTCTCTAAGTATGTATGGTGAAATTATCACTTGGATTTGATGTGTATGCATCTCTCAGAGGGAATGGTCAGGTCCACGCATGCTGGAAGTTTCCTGGCCATTTTGAGCAGATGAAAAAGTTCAGATCTCTAAAGCGACTTTGTGTGCAGTGCTTGATCCACGTCGATGTTCAACACCCACCACCAGTGCTGAACCAGCATTTTGCATCCACAAGTCACTGCCACCCTGTGTGGTTTTGGTATCAACACTTTAGTGCCATTTTGTGACAATTTCAAAGTGAAGTTTTACATGTGAGTGGTAGTTGAAGTAATTACTAACATGCCTTCAAAATGCCATTATGCTAGGCAGTCTCCATTTATTCACCAGTTGGCAGTTATCCAGTTTTGCCGCATGTTCTCCAGGGGCACAGGACAGTTTCAGCAGCATGGTATTAGTTCCCACCCTCATTATTCAAGATGACCATCTCAGGTGTGAAAGGTTGCTCTGGTCCTCGGTGGCAGCAGAAGCTCAGTCCCATCAGAGATGATGATGACGACGATGATGATGTAAAGGAGGGATCCATGCCAGTGTGTCCAGAGAGAACAAGTGTTTGCAAACAACACTTGCATGAATCCATAGATGCAATTGCCACAGCAAAGCTACAGCAACCACTCGATATGACTTCAGTCAGAGCCGTGGTTTCCCAGGCAGGAAGCACACAGGGCATTCCAAACCTCAGGCTTAATTTTCAGCCCAGAACAAAAGACGAACTAGGACTAAGTCCGTCCTCATGCAGAACAAGGACCAAGGAGCAGACCATGTGTGGCCATACACCGACACAAGCACAGTGCATGCAGAACAAGGACCAAGGAGCAGACCATGTGTGGCCATACACCGACACAAGCACAGTGCATGCAGAACAAGGACCAAGGAGCAGACCATGTGTGGCCATACACCGACACAAGCACAGTGCATGCAGAACAAGGACCAAGGAGCAGACCATGTGTGGCCATACACCGACACAAGCACAGTGCATGCAGAACAAGTACCAAAGAGCAGACCATGTGTGGCCATACACCGACACAAGCACAGTGCATGCAGAACAAGGACCAAGCTATGTGTGGCCATACACCGACACAAGCACAGTGCATGCAGAACAAGTACCAAGGAGCAGACCATGTGTGGCCATACACCGACACAAGCACAGTGCATGCAGAACAAGGACCAAGGAGCAGGCCATTTGTGGCCATACGCCGACACAAGCACAGTGCGTGCAGAACAAGGACCAAGGAGCAGACCATGTGTGGCCATACACCGACACAAGCACAGTGCATGCAGAACAAGGACCAAGGAGCAGACCATGTGTGGCCATACACCGACACAAGCACAGTGCGTGCAGAACAAGGACCAAGGAGCAGACCATGTGTGGCCATACACCGACACAAGCACAGTGCATGCAGAACAAGGACCAAGGAGCAGGCCATGTGTGGCCATACACCGACACAAGCACAGTGCATGCAGAACAAGGACCAAGGAGCAGACCATGTGTGGCCATACACCGACACAAGCACAGTGTGTGCAGAACAAGGACCAAGGAGCAGGCCATTTGTGGCCATACACCGACACAAGCACAGTGCGTGCAGAACAAGGACCAAGGAGCAGGCCATTTGTGGCCATACACCGACACAAGCACAGTGCGTGCAGAACAAGGACCAAGGAGCAGCCCATTTGTGGCCATACACCGACACAAGCACAGTGCGTGCAGAACAAGGACCAAAGAGTAGGCCATTTGTGGCCATACACCGACACAAGCACAGTGCAAGCAGAACAAGGACCAAGGAGCAGACCATGTGTGGCCATACTCCGACACAAGCACAGTGCATGCAGAACAAGGACCAAGGAGCAGGCCATTTGTTGCCATACACCGACACAAGCACAGTGCATGCAGAACAAGGACCAAGGAGCAGACCATGTGTGGCCATACGCCGACACAAGCACAGTGCATGCAGAACAAGGACCAAGGAGCAGGCCATGTGTGGCCATACACCGACACAAGCACAGTGCATGCAGAACAAGGACCAAGGAGCAGGCCATGTGTGGCCATACACCGACACAAGCACAGTGCATGCAGAACAAGGACCAAGGAGCAGGCCATTTGTTGCCATACACCGACACAAGCACAGTGCATGCAGAACAAGTACCAAGGAGCAGACCATGTGTGGCCATACACCGACACAAGCACAGTGCATGCAGAACAAGGACCAAGGAGCAGGCCATGTGTGGCCATACACCGACACAAGCACAGTGCATGCAGAACAAGGACCAAGGAGCAGACCATGTGTGGCCATACACCGACACAAGCACAGTGCATGCAGAACAAGGACCAAGGAGCAGGCCATGTGTGGCCATACACCGACACAAGCACAGTGCATGCAGAACAAGGACCAAGGAGCAGGCCATGTGTGGCCATACACCGACACAAGCACAGTGCATGCAGAACAAGGACCAAGGAGCAGACCATGTGTGGCCATACACCGACACAAGCACAGTGCGTGCAGAACAAGGACCAAGGAGCAGCCCATTTGTGGCCATACACCGACACAAGCACAGTGCATGCAGAACAAGGACCAAGGAGCAGACCATGTGTGGCCATACACCGACACAAGCACAGTGCGTGCAGAACAAGGACCAAGGAGCAGACCATGTGTGGCCATACACCGACACAAGCACAGTGCATGCAGACCATGTGTGGCCATACACCGACACAAGCACAGTGCATGCAGACCATGTGTGGCCATACACCGACACAAGCACAGTGCATGCAGACCATGTGTGGCCATACACCGACACAAGCACAGTGCATGCAGACCATGTGTGGCCATACACCGACACAAGCACAGTGCATGCAGATCATGTGTGGCCTTACACCGACACAAGCACAGTGCATGCGGACTTGCGCCTGGCAGTTCCCATAGGGAGTGCTCCTGGTGGTGGAGGTACCGGCACCCGGGGCTTTCCAGTCCCCAGCCCCTCTGCCTGCAGGAGCCGCCTGAAACTGTCCCTTGCCATGCCCCAGCTTGATGCTGCATCATGCTGGAGCCGCCTGAAACTGTCCCTTGCCATGCCCCAGCTTGATGCTACGTCATGCTGGAGCCGCTAGATGTACCCCCACCCACCCGGAACCTCTGGCTGCACAGTGGCACCACCCCACACCACAGAATTACGAGCTGTGGGTACAATCCCCACCTGTGGTCCTACAGAATTACGAGCTGTGGGTACAGTCCCCACCTGTGGTCCTACAGAATTACGAGCTGTGGGTAGTCCCCACCTGTGGTCCTACAGTATTACGAGCTGTGGGTAGTCCCCACCTGTGGTCCTACAGTATTACGAGCTGTGGGTACAGTCCCCACCTGTGGTCCTACAGAATTACGAGCTGTGGGTTCGGTCCCCACCTGTGATCCTACAGAATTACGAGCTGTGGGTTCGCTCCCCACCTGTGGTCCTACAGAATTACGAGCTGTGGGTACAGTCCCCACCTGTGGTCCTACAGAATTACGAGCTGTGGGTACAGTCCCCACCTGTGGTCCTACAGTATTACGAGCTGTGGGTAGTCCCCACTTGTGGTCCTACAGTATTACGAGCTGTGGGTACAGTCCCCACCTGCGGTCCTACAGAATTACGAGCTGTGGGTTCGGTCCCCACCTGTGATCCTACAGAATTACGAGCTGTGGGTTCGCTCCCCACCTGTGGTCCTACAGAATTACGAGCTGTGGGTACAGTCCCCACCTGTGGTCCTACAGAATTACGAGCTGTGGGTACAGTCCCCACCTGTGGTCCTACAGAATTACGAGCTGTGGGTAGTCCCCACCTGTGGTCCTACAGTATTACGAGCTGTGGGTAGTCCCCACCTGTAGTCCTACAGTATTACGAGCTGTGGGTACAGTCCCCACCTGTGGTCCTACAGAATTATGAGCTGTGGGTACAGTCCCCACCTGTGGTCCTACAGAATTACGAGCTGTGGGTTCGGTCCCCACCTGTGGGTTCGCTCCCCACCCGAGGTCCTACAGAATTATGAGCTGTGGGTAGTCCCCACCTGTGGTCCTACAGTATTACGAGCTGTGGGTAGTCCCCACCTGTGGTCCTACAGAATTATGAGCTGTGGGTTCGGTCCCCACCTGTGGTCCTACAGAATTACGAGCTGTGGGTAGTCCCCACCTGTGGTCCTACAGAATTATGAGCTGTGGGTTCGGTCCCCACCTGTGGTCCTACAGAATTATGAGCTGTGGGTAGTCCCCACCTGTGGTCCTACAGAATTATGAGCTGTGGGTTCGGTCCCCACCTGTGGTCCTACAGAATTATGAGCTGTGGGTTCGGTCCCCACCTGTGGTCCTACAGAATTATGAGCTGTGGGTTCGCTCCCCACCTGTGGTCCTACAGAATTGTGAGCTGTGGGTTCGCTCCCCACCCGAGGTCCTACAGAATTGTGAGCTGTGGGTTCGCTCCCCACCCGAGGTCCTACAGAATTGTGAGCTGTGGGTTCGCTCCCCACCCGAGGTCCTACAGAATTGTGAGCTGTGGGTTCTGTCCCCGCCTGTGGTCCTACGTTTTTCTTGTCTGTCCCTTGCAGCGCTTTAGCTCCGTTTGTTAAAACTTGCCTCGTCTACTCTCAGGGTAGACTGGATGACTACGGAGATGACCTCAACAGCTGGGAAGACCAGCAAGGTTAAACTGATTCAGGTCTCTCTCTATAAGGCCAAAACAGCAGCCATTGACACAGGGCAGTGTAGACAGGAGAAGACAACATGAACCATGGTGGCTCAGCTGGTAGGACATTTTAGGCTGGAATGGAGAGGTCCTGGGTTCAGTCCCCACAGTTTTCCTGTATCTCAGGCTTCAGCTCTGCATGTTCAAACTCAAGTTTCATGCATACTGAAAATACTATAATATGGAGAGGAATGACAATTCAGAAAGGCAAGTGACATAGAACACTCATTTATTCATTCACTTGTTTTCCATGAGCCTCCATACAAAACTTATGCTAAAGAGAAAATGAAGGTGTCAAATGCCAGATTTGTGCATTATATCTCATGATGATCCACCAAGTAAATTAACTAAGAGAATTTTTCATTTGTCCTCCCAAATAACCAACTGCCCCCTGATACAACCTAGCAAGAAATGTCTGTTGAAGATTTCCAATGCAACTGAGGGGGCTGATGTGGCGGGGCATAATGGATGTTTCAAATAAAAGCTGTAGTCACAAAGGCCAGGAGGTCAGTTTACATCTGCAGGGACAGCAGCCTTTCTCTAGAGGAAAGGGGGATGGAGTGAGGGTGGGTGGGGGATGGAGTGAGGGTGGGTGGGGGATGGAGTGAGGGTGGGTGGGGGATGGAGTGAGGGTGGGTGGGGGAAGGAGTGAGGGTGGGTGGGGGATGGAGTGAGGGTGGGTGGGGGAAGGAGTGAGGGTGGGTGGGGGATGGAGTGAGGGTGGGTGGGGGAAGGAGTGAGGGTGGGTGGGGGATGGAGTGAGGGTGGGTGGGGGATGGAGTGAGGGTGGGTGGTGGAGGATGGAGTGGTGGTGGAGGATGGAGTGGTGGTGGGGGATGGAGTGGCAGTAGGGTGGGGAATAGAGTGAGGGTGGGGGGTGGATGTAGTGAGAGTGGGGTGGTGGCAGATAGTGAGGGTGGTGGATGGAGTGAGGGTGGGATGGTGGAAGAAAATTAGGTGTGTGTGTGTGGAAGAAAGTGAGGGTGGGGGGCCGGATGGAGAGTGGGGTGGTGGATGGAGTGGATGAATGCAAAGGAGGCATGAGAGGAGAAACCATTGATGCACAGAATCTCATCTCACTCCTTCCCTGAGCTTGGTATATATCGTTTGAGAGTGTGTGTGTGTGTGTGTGTGGGGGGGGGGGGGGGGGGGGGGGGGGGGGGGGGGGGGAGGGGAACTGGCTCAATGGGGGAAAAAAGAAAGAAAAGAAAGACTGAAATGTTCACATGAAAAATACATTTGCCACATCCATTCTCATGGAATTTTGCATTTGATTTTTGTTTTTAATCATTAGGATCCATGACTTATGTAATATTATCTCCAACACTTACTTCCTACATTATTAACTGGAAAAAACCGTACATGCTACACTGACACCTGCCACTTCTCAGTAAAATGCTGCACTGTGCATTTCCAAGGGCAACAGCACCAACTGGTGTTGCCCCTAAGGGAATCATTTGCCCCTGCAACTATTGTACAGACTGAATCAAGGAGCAATACAAACGTAAAAGAATATCCTATTCATCCAATGGACAATGTCAAAATTGTTACAAGTTTTGGCTGAAAAAGTTTAAAAGGGGCAAATGCAATATGAACAAAGTAGAACTTGAAAAAGAAAAAGCAAAACAGGCATAATTTTATTAAAAGTAGGAAAACGGTGAGTATACTCCTGTGTAGGCCTGCAGTCAAAATTTCACTAACATCCCTGCAGGGCGGTAAAAGCAAACTTGGGTCAGGCACCATGGCAGCACACGGCAGTGTACACGTCAAGGCAAACACTTCTGCAACCTAAAGGACCACGCTGTCATCAAACTGCGCACTCCCGTGGACATCGAGGCGCCTCTCAAGCAGTCAGTGCAGGCTTCAAGCTCCTTTTCTCATGCAGGCTCAGTATGGGGTGCCCCGTGCCACCCACCCCACGTCACACTGCAGAACTCGAATACACTGTGTTCTTCAGCCCCATACCCATAAATGTTTCCACATGGAAAATATGCAGCTTCCTGCAAAAAATCCCAATATTAACGAGTCACTTTCAATTTTCTTCTTTACACACCATCTACCAACTTAGACACCCTAAATTTCCTGACCTGATGGTGTTCAAAAGCAAGATTTGAAGTGATAAAATTCCACAAGCCATGGTGGAATGACAAATCACAGACAATCTAGCTGGTCCTGATCTGCCAGGCGCATGGCTTGCTGTAAATGCGCAAACATCAAGGAGACCAACTCTAGGCCTATTTACATCATGAGAGATTACTACAGTGCAGAATGAAAGCATGAAACTGTGTCCTTTGGTCCCTGCTAGTAAAAAAACCCTCACAAAGTAACAGACACTTTTGTTCTCACTCTCGTTTTGCAATCAACAATGAAACAAAAGATTAAAAGTTCCCGTCAGTCCTTTTTTCTCTGCCTTGTTCTTGCTGAATTGTCAAGGACCCTTAGCTTGTCTGACCTCCAAATCCTGCAGCCAGTGTGACTTGTGGCTGAGTGGACAGATGGACAGACAGACAGATAGGCAGACAGACAGGCAGACAGACAGGCAGGGTGTGTCATCAACTCTCTCCTCTTCCCCTTTTGTGGTTCTTTCTTTCAATCAAAGAAAGGAGTGCAGAGTGAGAATAATGAAGACAAAAACAACTACAAATGCACACACACACACACACACTCCCAAACACACACACTCACAAACACACATACACACACACGCACGGCAAAAAGGCATGACATGCATTTAATGCACCACTATGTCTTTCTTCCACTGCAACATGCAACCCGCACGCACGGAGCTTTCACTGTCGGGGAAAGCAAGCAAATCAGACAACTATGGAGGCCAACTTCAAGCAGGTCGCATGACTGGCCCCGTGTTCAGACGGTACATCAACAGGGTATACTTGCTTTCCTCCTGTATATATGCACACTCTTCCGAATGCTGTGATGGCCCAAAAGTACTCTTTCATCCAAACGCTCTCATGCACACAGAAGCAGTGATATGGAAAGAACACCTGTGACCTATGGAAATGGAGGCTAGCTACAAGAAGCACACTGGCAACCCTGTCCTGCAGTGTTCCCTTCTCAAGAGAAGCACTGCTGGCCTTCCTCCTGTCCCCCGGCAACTTGTCCGAGGGCAGGTCAGCCTTTCTCAAGAGAAGCACTGCTGGTCTTCCTCCTGTTCCCCGGCAGCTTGTCCGAGGGCAGGTCAGCCTTTCTCAAGAGAAGCACTGCTGGCCTTCCTCCTGTCCCCCGGCAACTTGTCCGAGGGCAGGTCAGCCTTTCTCAAGAGAAGCACTGCTGGCCTTCCTCCTGTCCCCCGGCAGCTTGTCCGAGGACAGGTCAGCCTTTCTCAAGGAGCAAGGTGCATTTGAAAAGGGCAAAACTCTGGTCCAGCATGCAATCCCAGTTCTCCCTCCGTTCATTATGAAATGTACAGATTAATATTCAGTCCATTTCAGGATAAAAATTGCAATCCATTCTTTACAATGAAAATCTAGATTTGATCCATCTTAAAATTTGGATTTTTTAATTTCATTTACCATCAAGCAATCACATGTGCCGTTTCACATCTACACCACGCACCCGTCCTAATGTCTTCCAGCGTGAGGACTCCATCAACCTCTCTTCCCCTGGCTTAGAACTATCCTAGGCTTTCACCCATTCCAATGGCAACTACAAGATCTGATGGACAAGCAAAGATCGTCTGGCATTGAGAGCCCCGTTGTGCTGTTTCAAACATCAGACCCAGACTAACAAAATATTTCACATCCCTCACAACAACGCAAATCTCTCCACCAAATGACGTATTACTTGTTGAACTCCTTTGTACCATCTCCACCAACATTCTCCAGTATTCCACTGCACAGCTCTTTCCAGCAGCTAGTATGCCATTTCAATATGATATATGCTTTAATCATCATCACCATCATCATCATCATTTCAGTCTCCATTCCTCACCAACTACCCTGCTCGAAGGAGGGAGGGCGGGATGTGTTGCTCGGCAGGTCCAAGTTGAGATCAACACCTTCACATGAGGCAAACGAAAATTACCTGCCATTCTTGCACCACTATCAACAACTTGAAGTTTGCAGACAGAATCCACCCTGTGGGAGAATTCTCTCTGAACCATCTGTCCCCTGTGGGAGGACCAATGGAAACTAATGGTAGGATGGCGCCATGCCCGATTGAGTAGTCCATGAGCGCTGAGCATTCTGCCCACATGACTCAGGCAGCATGGGAACCAAGCATTGTGGCACCTTCAATGCTGGCCACGAAGCAGGCAGCAAAAATTTATGTACAGGAGAGGGGGCCCCACCTCCACACACACATACCAATGCCGTAGAGAGGGGCTATTGGCTGCCAATGCAACCCAGTGATAAACGAAAATAAAAGGAAGTGTAACAATACAGAGAAAGCAATGCAAGGAAAACATCACACACAACGCTAGCTTTGATTACGTGAACTACGACTACAGGCAAGGTGTGTGCAGCCAGTGTCATGACAATTCATGTGCACCATGCTGCAGCAAGTAAAAAACATAAGACATTGGTAAGGATGACTGTTCACGCCTCATCTAAAGACTCATTCAGTCTACAATGTACACAGATCCGTCTGAGCAAGCCGGCACTGGTGACAGACACGACCATAGTTACGTCCTGAAGGTCGACCTCCACAATTGCACTTGTAGTGAGTGTCACATGTAAGTGGGGTCAATGGTGAAGACCAGGAATCAATGGTGCTGGCCTGGTGATTATCAGATGTTCACATCTGTGTAGGATGCACATGCAGGGGCTGGAGACCACACAGATACAAAACTCCAGCCCTCGGCATTTTGTTAGGAAAGGACATGTAGATGCATGGGATGAGGAGTCGGAGTGAAGGTAGCTGTATGAAAGCTTGTCACACCAGCAGCCTTCCAAGGCAAGACAGACCGTCACAAGTCCCTCACTCCTCCCAAACCCATTTCCAGTCAAATACAGACACTGCAGACTGCTGTCCACTAGTGCAGGTCAAACTCACACATCCGCGCAGGTCTTGTTGACCTGGGCAGGCTTCCTGAGTAAGAGGATATCTACCACAAAGCACACTCCCCACAAATGTCGCATCACTCTTCTTCAATGTCTACAGAGTTTGTCACCCAGTTTCCATCTTTCAGTGCTGTCATCCACGTCTCCAGCATGAAAACAACAGGCTGGAGCGCCTGTCCTATACAGCACAAAGGGCATCTCTATACAGCACAAAGGGCACCTCTATACAGGCACCGTCCCCAGTCAGGCCATAAATGTACAACCTCTGAGTAGCTCATGAAGCAACAGCTTTGACAGTGAGCACTGCTCAAAACTGTCCCTTCACACACACCCTTCTCTTCCAAAATGCATTAAATGTAGTTAAAAAACAAGCAAATCTGGCCAAAGATAAAACACTTTAAAATCTAACAGAGAAATGATATGGGGAGAATAAACAGCTAGACTACAGCAGGTACCTAATTCTAACTCAACACATACAAGAGAGAATGACAATATGGGGGGAACAAACAGGACTTGGATGATGCTCAATGCGCTATAAGTACAAAAATAGTTCCACTGCTGAGAAATGCAACACAACTACCAGGCAGCCAGAGACAGGTGAGGACGTGGGGAGGTCCGACCTAATTTCTTTGCCTCCCCTGAGATGGTGGCGGTCATCAGCAAGCAACAGCCACGCGCACTCAAAGCCTGCCTTCCATCGCCCTTTGGCTTCAGTGCCCCGACAGACCACAAAAACTCCTCTCTGTCAGACTGACTGAGCAACACTCCACCCGAGTCAACTCCTACACCTTTGCTACAGCCTACAGACACCAGCCACACAAACTACTTTGTATCAAGGCAGAGTATTACACACTAAGTCCCTATTGGGGATGCCCCAAAACAGCATGCAGAGTTGTAGTCTGGACAACCCAGACTCCATGGAAACAGTTTGGCTCTGTGGCCTCAAAAAAACAGACAAGAGACCAAATGCAGTATTTCCTAGTGAGGAAAACTTTTATACACTGTAGAGGGATAGAAAGAAAATTTCACAAAAACGTTCTATTACTTCAATTAATTTGCTGCTGTCGCAGGGTCAAATGTTGTGCCAATATGACATTTTCCCCGAACCATGGACGTCTGACTGACCTGTTCCCATTTCAGACACTGTTGGAGAGTGGAATTGTGGCCCCGACTCCAGCCACACAAAGTGAGTGCAGTGCAGTGCAGTGCAGGGGTGCAATCCCTGCATTCATTCAGCACACATCTGTCACCGAGTGAGAGGGGACATCGACAACCACAGCACAGGGGGGGGCTGGGGGGGGGGTCTCTTGTTTTGCCAAAGGGAAGCCAGGGTCTCCCAAGGACAAAAGTATATCTGCACATGTGCTCCTCCACCAGTCTATCATATTATACCACCAAAAAAACCCCACAATTTTCTCAGATACCACTGTCTTTGTTAGTAATACTACAGGTTGGCATTTTCCAAATATCAAAAATCCCTGCAGAAGTGCATAACCCCTATGAAAGGAGTCCATCGTCCAGCTGCCTCTTCTGACATGCCATGAAACACAGCATGCGTATCTTTTTAACTCCACCTCTAAATAAAAATAATTTAGGCATAGCCATAGCTGTCTTTCATTACTTTGAGTGCATTGCATCACATGAGTTGATAAGATCCTTAGACAGATAATTACTGATCATAAAGCCGGGATATCTATAACCAGAGCTGACCCCGCGTCGTCTTCCTCGCTGTCGTCAAACATGGGTCCTACAGCCAAGGTTTCGTCGTCACAGATCCCCTCCACCAGGGGCCCAATGCCGTTTTCCGAAGGGCCAGTGCCGGCAGTTTTATGTGCGTGCCTGCTGCTTTTCCGCGTGGCTTTCCCATTGCTCTCCAAAGCCTGTCTTTTCGAGGCTTCACTCCGCTTTGCCACGGGCTGTCTGGGCTGTGGAGCCACCATGGGCTCCATCTCACCATTGACCTTTGCACCCTGCACATTTTTCTTGGTCTTCTGGCGGGTCGCCCGCACTGCGCTGCCTCCACGAGCCTTGGCACTGTCCGAGTCCTGAGATGCAATAGATTCCTGTGGGATTTCAGAGACCTGCGAAGTAGTGGTCAACTGGACTTGATTGCCACTTAGCAATGTCCTTAAGGTGCTTGAAGACCACACATTGTCGGTGCACTTAGCGGGTGTCTCAGTCGTACTGGGGTCTGTGACTGTGACGATGCTGCATCTTGTACCCTGAGAAGTTCTTGAGGAGTTTGGTCTGGCAGCAGCCACATGTTTACTAGCCTCATCATTCACGTGGTTCACTTGTGCCAAGTCTGCAGACAACTTGTCAGCGTCCTTTCCTGCGAGGGAATGGTTGGGACTGGCTGCAGTCTTTCTTCCCGACTTGGACGCTGGTCTTCTGTCTGGCTTGACCTCTGCTTGGCTTGGAGCAACTGCTTTGGACCTGGAAGACTGCCGACACTTCGGGGCTGTTTTGGACTCTGGTGCTGGCTGGCATTCCGGAGCTGGTGCAACTTCTGATGCCTGGGTGGAATCAGGAGTATCCACAGGTGTTGGGAGCTGGCTGGCTGCAGGAACTGATTTGGGCTCAGGGTGGTCCATTTTCTGGTCGGCTGTCAAACTGGAGACAGGACCTCCCTTGGATCTTCTGCGATTCAACCCGAGAGCAGCTTTGCCCTTGGTCTTGTTGCTGGCAGCTGCCTCACACTTCTCCACAGCATCTCCCTGTGCCTCCACCTCAGCCTCTCCCTTCCCTGAAGCCGACTCTGCCCTTGGCTCTGAAGCTGCCACAGACATCTCTTTCTTGGAATCTGCCTTTGACCCGCCCAAACTCTCTAGAGGCGCACAGCCTGCACTGACAACATCCTTCACTGCCAAGGCTGCAGTTGGCTCTTGGGATGGAACGGGTTCTATTGCTGCAGCGCCTGGCTCTGTGGAAGCACCACTGCTCTCCTCCGAGGCCAACTTTGCCTCTTTACAAGTGACTTCTGCCATCTTCAAAGCTGCCCTTGTCTCCTTGGAAGCTATTTTTGTCTCCTTGGAAGCTATTTTTGTCTCCTTGGGAGCAATTTTTGTCTCCTTGGAAGCTATTTTTGTCTCTTTGGGAGCAATTTTTGTCTCCTTGGAAGCTATTTTTGTCTCCTTGGAAGCTATTTTTGTCTCCTTGGGAGCAATTTTTGTCTCCTTGGAAGAGTCCTTTGGTTCCTGGGGAGCAGCTTTTGGTTCCTTGGAAGCAATTTTTTTCTCCTTGGAAGCAATTTGTGTCTCCTTGGGAGCAATTTTTGTCTCCTTGGAAGAGTCCTTTGGTTCCTGGGGAGCAGCTTTTGGTTCCTTGGAAGCAATTTTTTTCTCCTTGGGAGAGTCCTTAGGTTCCTGGGAAGCAGCCCTGGGTTCTTCGGTAGCAGGACTGCCTTCCTTGGAAACGGTGCTTGGCTCCTTCTGGGCAGCCCTGGATCTCCTCCTGCCCTTGGCACTGATGTTCTTCACAGCACTTCCGTCATTCTCCACCACAGCCATTTCACTTTCCACGGCTTTCTCCTCAGTCTTCACAGCATTGTCCTCCCTCCCGACTGCAGGCCCTGTGAGCTCCTGCTGAGTGGAGGCGCTTGCTGGCTCCGGGACGGCACTGGGAGTCCCCGCAGCTTCTCCCCCAGCTGCTTCCTTCTTGATCCTTGGGAGTCCCCTGCCCCTAGCCACTGGCTTGGCAGCAGCATCTGGACTGGAAGTGTCTTCTGAACCAGACTTGGCGCCCACTGGCTTCTGGAGCTCAGCACCAGCTTTGGCAGCAGCAGCTGCAGCAGTGATGCCTGGCTCCTCCTCCTCCGCTGCCTGCATCGCTGCAATCACAAGAGGAAATCAGTCACTATACATGCACATAGACAGCCAGTCAGCCAGCTACCCAGGCAGGCATACAGAGACAAACAGAAAGACAGACACAGACCGACAGACAGACCGACAGACAGACAGACAGACAGACAGACAGACAGACAGACACACACACGGATGGACAGAGAGACAGACAGACAGACAGACAGACAGACACAGACAGACAGACAGACACAGACAGACAGAGGCAGACAGACAGACAGACAGACAGACAGACAGACAGACAGACAGACAGACAGACAGACAGACAGACAGGCAGACAGACAGACAGACACAGACAGATAGAGACAGACAAACAGACAGAGACAGACACACACACACACAGACACATACATCAAGATGAAGAACGTTTGAGAAACAGACAAGGACAGCCTGATGCCTAAAGCTCACATAGACAAAAACCACATGCAGTCAGAAGATGCAAGTTGAGGGGTGGGAAGAAAAACCACATCACACAAATAATTAGGCCCATATAACTTCACAGCTACGGTGTAGCTGGAAGAAAAACCACAGCACACAAATAATTAGGCCCATATAACTTCACAGCTACGGTGTAGCTGGAAGAAAAACCACATCACACAAATAATTAGGCCCATATAACTTCACAGCTACGGTGTAGCTGGAAGAAAAACCACAGCACACAAATAATTAGGCCCATATAACTTCACAGCTACGGTGTAGCTGGAAGAAAAACCACAGCACACAAATAATTAGGCCCATATAACTTCACAGCTACGGTGTAGCTGGAAGAAAAACCACAGCACACAAATAATTAGGCCCTTATAACTTCACAGCTACGGTGTAGCTGGAAGAAAAACCACAGCACACAAATAATTAGGCCCTTATAACTTCACAGCTACGGTGTTTATAACTTCACAGCTACGGTGTTTATAACTTCACAGCTACGGTGTTTATAACTTCACAGCTACGGTGTTTATAACTTCACAGCTACGGTGTTTATAACTTCACAGCTACGGTGTTTATAACTTCACAGCTACGGTGTTTATAACTTCACAGCTACGGTGTTTATAACTTCACAGCTACGGTGTTTATAACTTCACAGCTACGGTGTTTATAACTTCACAGCTACGGTGTTTATAACTTCACAGCTACGGTGTTTATAACTTCACAGCTACGGTGTTTATAACTTCACAGCTACGGTGTAGCTGGATGACTGCTCCATGGAGACACTGAAGCACCTCTTCCAAGAACAACTCACCTGCACCAGCAGGGGCCGAGTCGGCGTTGTTGGGGCCGTTGGTGCTGCTGACCTCGGAGCTGGACTCGCTCTCCCCGCTGCTCTCCAGGGGACAGCCCTCCCCGTCCACCGGCTGCAGCTCCTCGCCCTGCAGGTCGTGCTCATGGCAGATCAGCGTTTCATTGCAGAGGAAGATGCGGTTTTCCGTGTGCTTGGAGCAGAAGGAGTTGGGGCAGTCGTTGCACAGCACCTTTGCCGTCTTGCCGCACACGTCGCAGTGGTGCCAGGGGCACGACCACCCACCTGCACAGGTCACAGAACAAAGGTCACAGAACAAGGGTCACGGCACAAAGGTCATGGCATTACTTGGGCAATTAGCAAACTTCAGGAGGGGAATCAAGAGCTGGCGCTCTGCGCTGAATCTCTCTGTGAGAGGCAAGGTTGACAACATTACAAAGAAAGTCTTGCTTTAGAACCACGTAGGTACACCTGCAATGCTGTCCATCATGAAGCATTTGTCAGAGACCACTTCATGGCCTGTCTGCATACAGATTTTCATGTCTATTCATTTGCAGCAAATTCAGGTGGAAACTTTGTGGGGCACGTGGATATTATATTTTCTTGATCAAAGTTTCACGTCATGCCGATGCATTTACATACGATTCTTGACCAGTCAAGGGGTGCACCAACTTCATATATACTGCCTAGACTGGACAGCCTTCCTAAGCCAATACCTCAGTGCAGTTCAGAGGTCAAAGAAAACATTTTCATGTTGATGAGGTGTCAGTTGGATTTGCAAATCATGGCGAGACACACTTTTGCTGTTCACTCTGCCTGCCGAGGGCTTACAGATGCAACCTCATAAAAAATCTACTGCCTTTATCTGGTCAGAGCAAGTATCACAGGGCAATTCACGCAACGACATCACACCACAGCCCCTTGCAGGCTGCCCCTCCGAGGAGCTGTCCCGGCACCAAGACACCAGTGCTGACTCACTGCTCACCAGAGGGTGGCGCCTTGCGGTTCAGGCACTGGACGTGGTACACCTTGGGGCAGTTGCTTCGGTCACACATGACCAGCTCCCCCCCTTCCCCACAGCGGAAACACTCGTCCTCGTGGACCACTTCCACCTTCTTCTTTTTCTTCTTCTTCTTCCGAGCCTCCTTCACCTTTTCAATGACAGTTGCCTGTGTGAGAGGAAAAACACCTGTTTTAGGAGTTCATCACAGAATCTGGGTAACATCCGATTTGAGATTAACATCCTTGAGCAGTGACACATAGCTTTACACAAACCGCAAGTCAGCTCTGCCTGAGGTAATCCATCCTTGAGAAAATTACAACAAAAAATGTATCTCTCTCCTTAAAATCCTAAAAGATCTTTTTGACATTCCAGTATCTTGATTTTCATGCTATTGATGAAAAACAATTCCCCAAAGGACTTACACAGGTATGGAACGGTATTTTTACAACAACAGACTGTAAGTCACAGAGGCGGGGGGTGGCTCTCTACCATTCAGTGTTTGAAGACACAATGCCACACTGCTTACATCTCAGCTCTATGTTAAGAGCTACAGGAACACCCACAAATCACATACTAGAGCTGACAAACTGCAGCACACATGCCAAGCCAAGCCAAGCCAAGCCAAGCCAAGCCAAGCCAAGCCAAGAGAGACCAAGCCAAGCCTAGCCAAGCCAAGCCAAGCCAAGCCAAGCCAAGCCAAGCCAAGAGAGACCAAGCCAAGCCAAGCCAAGCCAAGCCAAGCCAAGCCAAGCCAAGCCAAGAGAGACCAAGCCAAGCCTAGCCAAGCCAAGCCAAGCCAAGCCAAGAGAGACCAAGCCAAGCCTAGCCAAGCCAAGCCAAGCCAAGCCAAGAGAGACCAAGCCAAGCCTAGCCAAGCCAAGCCAAGCCAAGCCAAGCCAAGCCTAGCCAAGCCAAGCCAAGCCAAGCCAAGCCAAGAGAGACCAAGCCAAGCCTAGCCAAGCCAAGCCTAGCCAAGCCAAGCCAAGCCAAGCCAAGCCAAGCCAAGAGAGACCAAGCCAAGCCTAGCCAAGCCAAGCCAAGCCAAGCCAAGCCAAGCCAAGCCAAGCCAAGCCAAGCCAAGCCAAGCCAACAGAGACCAGACACACACCTTGGGGCGGACGCCCAGAAATCCACTGCAGTTGGGGGCGCCACAGGCACAGACCGTTTTCTCGTTGCCATGGCACTCCAGGTTGTAGTTGAATGTCAGCTCCGACTCTGGACAGACAAGAGGTGGAGGGGTGGGGTGATGGGGTGAGGGTACAGGTTACAGAAGGAAATCATTTTCTGATGCACATCCTCTTGGTAAAAAAAAAAGCATGGTGGCTATGGATACAACCTCAGTACAGTAACCTGAAATTCCCTCTGAATGAGCATGACAAGAAAGCCACAGTAAGTGTAGCTCTGTCTGGGTGAATAAATAAAACAAGATTTGCAACTCATCTCTAACTCAACAACTGTCATGCTTTGTCTTGTCAGTGGGTTGTACAATGCACTAGCACTTAGCTTTGTTACAGTAAATACTCATAACCCCAGAACTCTGTATCCATATTATCAAATGTCCACAACACATAACTTCTTTGCTCTGCATGTATCAGTGACAAACACCTGCAAAGCAAGGGCCAGGCAAATCTTCCCTGAAGGCCAAGGCAGACAGACAGACTGCACATGTACAGTCCACTTGTCACACCAGCCAACTGTCACAGTAGGGGTGACCAGGCCGCAGCCTTTCCCTCAAGTGTCAGCAAGTCAGCTGTGAAACGCATCAGGACAGCGGTTCTTCAATGCAAGGCTGTCTGCTGTCTAGTTCCTCCACCTTTTTCTTGACTCAAGAACTAAGACTGGGTTGGCATCAGTCGGCTGACTAGCTCATGACAAAAGCGAAGACTACACAAGAGAGGGTAGGGAGCAGTACCTGCTTTGATGTCATGGAGGGCGAAGAGACCGACCCTGACGTCCCCGTTGACTGTCCACTTCTGGGTCTCGCAGTTGGGCTGACAGCTGTGATTCATGAAGCGAGACATGTTGGCCCTCGGCCCAGCGTCGATGATCCTGGAAAAAGTACCACAACACAGTCTCTGATAAGTGTGCCATGCACTCCGCATTGTCTCGAAACATCAGCAGCAGCATCAACAAGACCAACTAAAAATAATATATTGTAGTTGTGACTGTGGTGTCATTTTGGCATTTCACCAGAAGTGAGTAGCATGTTTTGGGGTACAGTAAGATGCCATATTAAAACCTGGTTTCATGAACCAATTTTGACAAGGCAACAGTAAACATAAAGGTGTGGTTTTACATAGCAACTCCTGACCCATGTCTGGGTCTCAAATGACTTGACACTTTACCCCCTGGTCGCTGGGCTGCTTGATCAATCCTTCACTGGCACCTGAGGACAAATGCAGTGATGGACAGATAAGATGCTTGGTCAGGTACCAGCACTGACCCCAGTCCCTAGGTAGCATTCCCACCCGATGCTGGCTCGTGGCCACATACAAGGGGTAAGTGAACTGCACTAGGCCATTACTGCCCTCACAGGCACCAGTTTTAAACCTGGATGGGGAGAAACTTTCAGTGAAGCTTCTTGCTCAAGGAACCAATTCCAGGAACTGAGCAGCTCCAAATGCCACACCCACTAGCTGCAAGCGACTGAAGGTTGAGTGTGTAAACCTTTCGGCCACAGACCCCTCATGTGCTTATCTCTGAACTGTTACACAAAGAACACACCTCAGTTTTACTTTCTATAAATACATGTGAACTGTACCAGATCATCTGCCATGTCAAGTGTCATGCAAGGGACATAGACTTGAGATACGATGCAGGCTGAAGATGTCAAATCACAGCAGTGGCAGAGGCAGAGCATGAAGCACAAATGCAGATGCATGCCACCCAAAATAGCCAGTCTAGAGAGCGGTAGGCCTACCTGTTCTTGTCTAGCGTCAGCATGTAGAAGTTGGTGATGTTGTCGTAGGCCTAAAGCCAGTCTAGAGAGCAGTAGGCCTACCTGTTCTTGTCTAGCGTCAGCATGTAGAAGTTGGTGATGTTGTCGTAGGCCTAAAGCCAGTCTAGAGAGCAGTGGGCCTACCTGTTCTTGTCTAGCGTCAGCATGTAGAAGATGGTGATGTTGTCGTAGGCCCAAAGCCAGTCTAGAGAGCAGTAGGCCTACCTGTTCTTGTCTAGCGTCAGCATGTAGAAGTTGGTGATGTTGTCGTAGGCCTAAAGCCAGTCTAGAGAGCGGTAGGCCTACCTGTTCTTGTCTAGCGTCAGCATGTAGAAGTTGGTGATGTTGTCGTAGGCCTAAAGCCAGTCTAGAGAACGGTAGGCCTACCTGTTCTTGTCTAGCGTCAGCATGTAGAAGTTGGTGATGTTGTCATGGGCCTAAAGCCAGTCTAGAGAGCGGTAGGCCTACCTGTTCTTGTCTAGCGTCAGCATGTAGAAGTTGGTGATGTTGTCGTAGGCCTAAAGCCAGTCTAGAGAACGGTAGGCCTACCTGTTCTTGTCTAGCGTCAGCATGTAGAAGTTGGTGATGTTGTCATGGGTCTAAAGCCAGTCTAGAGAGCGGTAGGCCTACCTGTTCTTGTCTAGCGTCAGCATGTAGAAGTTGGTGATGTTGTTGTCATGGGCCTCCGTAATCCTTCGGCGACACTCCTCCTCATCAACCAGCTCTCCGACATATTCATGTATGAACTGGCCCTGAAAGACAAAGCCATAGTAATGTATGAAACCCATCCTGCAATACAGAAAATGTAATTAGGAAGAGTCATGAATGAACAGGCCCCATGATGAAAACCCATGAAGTTATTTATGCCTTTTACTTGTGAATCGCCCCCATTCCATGAAGCAAGTGTTGTGTGGCCAGCCTTCCTCCCAGTCAACAAATGTCGGCTCAGACGTCTACACTGGTGAATGAAGTTGAGAGAGAATCTTTTACAAAAAATCATCATTTTAACCAGCCTTCAGGGTTCAGCAAGGTCATGAATTTTATTTTCCTTGTACTTGAGTAAAGTCCACATTACATCCAACACCCAGAAAGAACAGAAACAAGTCCGGCACCATGTCCACAATCGGATGTCCATCAAGGTCTTCAGGTCCAAGTATGGACATTCTTCATTCCTATTACTTCAGTCAAGTCCTAAGTGGTTCCAGTGGTTCCACCGGCAAGAAGGAAGGGGCTACAAAGCCAGCATACCCACCCTCTAGCTTCATGCCCCACTACTGTCACTGCTACTACTCCTACTATTACTGCTACTACTCCTACTATTACTGCTACTACTCCTACTATTACTGCTACTACTACTACTATTACTGCTACTACTCCTACTATTACTGCTACTACTAGTACTGCTACTACTACTGCTATTACTTCTGCTACTATTACTGCTACTACTACTACTAGTACTACTACTTCTGCTACTACTAGTACTACCACTGTAACTGCCGCAAGGGCAGTTAATTGTTTATAGTTATTCAATGAATTCCCTCCCCTTGATGGGAATTATTTTTCTTCTTTTTACGCATTGAACCAGTCTAACGTGCTGGATATTTGTGTTGCATAGATCTGCGTCACTAATCACTAGTCGCGTCTTTTTCGCCTGCACTAGCTTCAGTTTCCTGCTTTTCTTCTGTAGCATCTTCTTCAGGAGGTTTTTCCTTCGAAGCTTCATCTGTCTTTTCGATCACCACCTCCTCTGCAGCATGATCTGCTTTTCCTGCATCCGGGCTCTCTCCTGTTTGTTCTGCTGACCGAGTTTCATCTACCTTCTCGCTAGCCCTCTCATCATCCGCACGTTCGTCCAAAGCTTCCTGCTATGTCTTTTCTTTCACAACTTCTTCTGCAGCAGGAAGTACAACTGAAGTTTCCTCTGTGCCTTCTGTTGTTTTCTCTTCTTCAGCAGGTTCATTCACTTCCGACGCCACTTCCAATTGTCCTTCCTGTGGAGATTCTTCAGCTGCATACGGAAGAGAGGCAGCGACAACCACTACTAATAGTACTCCCACTACTGCTACTTCTAGTACTACTACTGCTGCTACTAGTACTACTGCTAGTACTACTGCTACTGTTGCTACTACTGCTACTACTAGTACTACTGCTACTACTACTACTGTTTATGCCGATCTGGCATTCACTCGTCATACCCCTCTCTCCCCCCATTTCCCCTTACTTCCTCACCTCGTTTGTCTTGATATTTAGTATTTGGTTGGTTATTCTTTTGTATTTTCATGTGGCTTTGTCTGTGTGCGTGTTCGTGTTCATGTTCTATGTTTCTTGTTGACAGACGACTTCTGACGTTTTTGACGATTTTACTGAGACAGAAGCAGCTTGGCCAGGCTGCCTGACGGACAGACTTACCAACGAAAGGACGATGACAAAAACCTGTTGAGTTTAGCCACTTTCTCTTGTTGATATTCTCTTTTTCTTTTCTTTTTTGTTGTTGTTTGTTTTGCTTTGAATGTCGAATTGACAAATTTGAGTTGTTGTTTGAACTCTAAGTTAGGAATTTACCGTTGTACGTCATATATTGAACGTCATGCAAAAAGACACTCGTCACTTCCTGTCCATGGGTTTTGCGTTAGCTAGAACCCCACGTAAACAGTTTTTACTTTTTTGATAATTGTACTAGAGGAGCGGAGCTCTTTCCCGTCAGTCTTGCCGTGTCCTTCAGGGGGAGAAGAGCGCTAGTCCATCCATCCTTTCTTTATTGATCTACAGTTTTCTATAGTGTTAATGCTACTTCTAGAAGCGATGTGAGCCAATCGGGTGAATTCCACGCAATAGGGAGCCAAAAGGTATATTTTTCTCCTTTTTGGTTTTTGTGTGTAAACGCTCACGTGTGTTGCGAGATGTAATTCAGATTGTAGGTCAGCTGAAGTTGTGAAGAATCGATTTAGAGGAAACCAGTATTCCTTTTATTTCAAATAATTATGTATTTAAAGTTTAACTTTGATGTGCTACACTTGAATTCATTGAGTTTACGTAGTATTTGCTGAAAAGGACAATTTCTGTGCAAAAGAGGAATCTTGTTCATGCTCTATTCTTTTGTTGAAACAATGCAATGGATAATTTGTTCAGTTGAAGAATTTGAATAGTATGTTTGCTAAAAATAAGATTTGTCGTGCGTAGATAGTCTGACGCACTTCTCTCTACTTGACGTCATTTGTCTGAGAACAGATTGTGTGTATTCAATGCATGTTCTCCTTGTGTAAGTGTATTACTGAAAGGAAGTTCTGGAATTTAAAGGGTCCCATGTTTGTTCCACTTTCAGTTAATACCGGAGCATCGTCTATCTAATCTGCCCCAAGTATCTTATAACGTGAAGTATTATATTCAAAGAAAACCAACGCCAATGTGTTCCGTGTTCATTAACTTAAACTACCCCAATCTACGGGTGTTGACAATAGTTATTTCATCCACAAGGCCGCCTCGCTCTCGGAAGCTAGTACAACTACTACTGCTACTACTACTGCTACTACAACTGCTACTACTACTTCTACTGCTACTACTAGCAGTACTACTACTGCTACCACTAGTACTACAAACTACTACTGCTACTACAACTGCTGCTACTACTGCTACCACTAGTAGTACTACTACTGCTACCACTAGTAGTACTACTACTGCTACTACTAGTACTACTACTACTGCTACTTCTAGTACTACTACTGTTACTACTACTGCTACTAGTACTACTACTACTACTACTACTACTACTACTACTACTGCTACTTCTAGTACTACTACTGTTACTACTACTGCTACTAGTACTACTACTACTACTACTACTACTTCTACTACTACTACTACTGCTACTTCTATTACTACTACTACTACTGCTACTACTGCTACTTCTATTACTACTACTACTACTGCTACTACTACTACTACTGCTACTACTACTACTACTGCTACTACTACTACTACTACTGCTACTACTACTACTACTGCTACTACTACTACTACTACTACTACTACTGCTACTACTACTACTACTGCTACTACTACTGCTACTACTACTACTACTACTACTACTACTGCTACTTCTATTACTACTACTACTACTACTACTACTGCTACTACTGCTACTACTAGTACTACTACTATTACTACTACTACTACTGCTACTACTACTACTACTGCTACTTCTACTACTACTACTACTACTGCTACTACTAGTACTACTGCTACTACTACTACTACTGCTACTTCTACTACTACTACTACTACTGCTACTACTAGTACTACTGCTACTACTAGTACTACTACTGCTACTACTTGTACTACTGCTACTACTAGTACTACTACTGCTACTACTAGTACTACTACTGCTACTACTAGTACTACTGCCCACCTTCTTGACATCCACCAGCGTCTTCAGGCCCCATCCCTTGCCCTGAGTCTTGAAGGGCTCCACCTCAGGATACTCGCGCTTCTGGAAGCGCTGGTTCTGGCAGGCAGCGCCTGCAGGGCAGAGCTCAGCACGGCACTCGTACATGAGCATGCGGTTGAGGCAGTCCGTGTCGGAGTAGCAGGCTCGTCCTGACTCGTCGGACTCGCACTCACAGCGTGGCAGCTGTGCCAGGTCCACCTTCTTGATCTGGACACTGCCGATGGGGAAATTGCTCTGTGGGGACAGGAGCAGACAGGTGTGGTACATCAGGTGGAGTTGACAGATGGGATGGGGAAATTGCTCTGTGGGGACAGGAGCAGACAGGTGTGGTACATCAGGTGGAGTTGACAGATGGGATGGGGAAATTGCTCTGTGGGAACAGGAGCAGACAGGTGTGGTACATCAGGTGGAGTTGACAGATGGGATGGGGAGCACTATGGGGACAGGAGCAGACAGGTGTGGTACATCAGGTGGAGTTGACAGATGGGATGGGGAAATTGCTCTGTGGGGACAGGAGCAGACAGGTGTGGTACATCAGGTGGAGTTGACAGGTGGGATGGGGAGCACTATGGAGACAGGAGCAGACAGGTGTGGTACATCAGGTGGAGTTGACAGGTGGGATGGGGAGCACTATGGGAACAGGAGCAGACAGGTGTGGTACATCAGGTGGAGTTGACAGATGGGATGGGGAAATTGCTCTGTGGGGACAGGAGCAGACAGGTGTGGTACATCAGGTGGAGTTGACAGGTGGGATGGGGAGCACTATGGGGACAGGAGCAGACAGGTGTGGTACATCAGGTGGAGTTGACAGATGGGATGGGGAAATTGCTCTGTGGGGACAGGAGCAGATAGGTGTGGTACATCAGGTGGAGTTGACAGATGGGATGGGGAGCACTATGGGGACAGGAGCAGACAGGTGTGGTACATCAGGTGGAGTTGACAGATGGGATGGGGAAATTGCTCTGTGGGAACAGGAGCAGACAGGTGTGGTACATCAGGTGGAGTTGACAGATGGGATGGGGAGCACTATGGAGACAGGAGCAGACAGGTGTGGTACATCAGGTGGAGTTGACAGATGGGATGGGGAAATTGCTCTGTGGGGACAGGAGCAGACAGGTGTGGTACATCAGGTGGAGTTGACAGATGGGATGGGGAAATTGCTCTGTGGGAACAGGAGCAGACAGGTGTGGTACATCAGGTGGAGTTGACAGATGGGATGGGGAAATTGCTCTGTGGGAACAGGAGCAGACAGGTGTGGTACATCAGGTGGAGTTGACAGATGGGATGGGGAGCACTATGGGGACAGGAGCAGACAGGTGTGGTACATCAGGTGGAGTTGACAGGTGGGATGGGGAGCACTATGGAGACAGGAGCAGACAGGTGTGGTACATCAGGTGGAGTTGACAGATGGGATGGGGAAATTGCTCTGTGGGAACAGGAGCAGACAGGTGTGGTACATCAGGTGGAGTTGACAGATGGGATGGGGAGCACTATAGGACATTCTCATTAATGTACCCTGCAGGAGTTATCCTCGGCGCTCTCTGTTGAAAAACAATGCGTTAGGTTACTTCTGGTAGTTCCGGTAGACTGGTAAAAATAGAAGCTGATGTGATGATCACTAAATCGTGGCAAATGGATGACATTAAAGCATGCAAAAAGATTAATTAGATTAAAAACTAATCGAAAATAATCATATTAGACTGTTTTAACGTATACTTTCTGCACAAAACCCACAGAAGATAAGTCAACAAACATCACCGTACGTACCTAGCTGGATAGCAGACGAACGCGATCGAACCGTAGCCACTACTCTAGCAGGCGATCGAGCAAGTGAGATATAATGTGTCATGTAATGCTCGAATCAGTGGCAGCAGATAATTGTATAGTTCTGGCTTGAATTAACTATTTTGTTTCCCTGGTCAGGTGAAGACAGACAAGAAGGGCAAAGCCCAAACGACTTACATGCTTGACCTTGACCTTTACTTGACATCGACCTTTACATGACCTTGACCTTCAAGTGACCTTCAAGGTCAAGGTCAAACAACTAAACCCAGCAATGACATCATACACAGAAGGCTTGTTCAGAAGAACTCAGCGCTGCATGAGCGCTTAATGTTGGCAATTGAGCGCTTCATGCCTCACCTGAACGCCCCAGATTTTGTGCAGCGCTTCACTTGTTAAAGGGGAGGTAAATCTTCTGCGCCCCATGTTGTGTTGATAGACACGAAGAAAGTATTTTCTTTGCCACAGACATCGTTTATGCACGTTTACATGTATTCTGCATGAATAAAGTCCACTACGGTGTCATCCTTACTTGCCATTACTCGCGCATACAGGGCGCTTGGGGCAAATAAAGCCCGTTCCAGTCCCAAAATGATGTTTCTGAGGGTTATTCAGACCTGCCAACCCACCATCATGCCAAAGAGTAGCATCCAGAGCTATTTGGAGTAGCATGGAAGGAATAGGCGTAGCGGGGGTGGGGGGTGGGGAGAGATAAGGCTGTGAGGTTGGCGCGATAAGCTGACCTGGTGGCGTGAAAGCGGGGGGGGGGGGGGGGGGAGAGAGAGATAAGGCTGTGAAGGCGGCGCGAGATAAGCTGCGCTGGCGACGTGAAAGTGGGGGGGGGGGGGGGGAGGGAGATTCTCCATCGCGGTCAAAAGTTCAAGCACGCGGGAAAAGCGTAGTTTTTATGGACAAGCGTAGCAGCGTAGTAGCAGCATAGCAAGCATGTCGAAAGCGTAGCATGCTACGCCTAAAGCGTAGTATTTGGCAGGTCTGGTTATTGTACACGTCGACGGCCAGTGCGGGATCGAAGACGCCATTTTGAATTGATGCGAAATCATCCTGCTGAACGTCGGATTGGTGATTCACAGCGCTGAGTGAGCGCTGAGTGACGCACGCCCCAAATTGCCTTTCAGGAGTGAATCACATTAAGCGCTGAGTAAGCGCTTTGAAGCACTGCGCCTTCTGAACTCCCGATAAGAACTGCTTTACACATTTTCCCTACCAAAAAACATGTGACCTTGACCCAAGGCCAAGGTCATCCAAGGTCATGCAACACAAAGCTGTTAACCCTCTGGATGCCATTAATTTTTCCCGATTTTTACTCCCTGCAGCCAGATATTTTCTGGGTGTGCCCAAAAACCGAGACCCCTCTTCTGTTTAAAAATATACAATTATTTTATTATTTGCTATAGAGGCAAATATTTTGGAGGAAAGATGGAAAATTGAATGCTCTCTCTGATAGACCCACTGAAATTTATGTCCATGCAATACAATATGATAAGAAAAAACTGAGACAACACAAATAAAATCGTGTCGAGTGCCACTGACTTACTCGAGAATAAATTCCCGTATCGCTTCCTTTCTTCGCCCTCACTTGACCAGCGTAGCGATTCGTTTCGTCGACCATCAAGTCAACGACTTTATTAGTTGAAATAGAGATGAAAAGCATTCGATTTAGATACCTCATCGGGCACATGTTGAGGAGAGTCCATGCGTGAATTTAGAGCGAATTTAGAAGTTACCGAACGAGGTAGACATGCTGCTGCGCGATTTCGATTGCACACGCTGGCCCAGAAATGGCTGAGCTCGATCCTGATGAAGAGCGAATCTTTGAAATATTGTTCGATTCTGACTCGGAATAAGAATTCCATGGCTTCACAGAGGAAGATTTGGTCGAGTTTGCCACAGCAACCATGAGTGGTCATACGCAGACGGAATCTTGGACTGGGCTGGTTCAACTTCGATTTCGTCAGCAGTCACTCAGTCACTGTCAGCAAAGACACTACGGCCAGATGAAGGAGAGTAATCCGAAAGCTCGCCAACGACTTTCTTTACAGGCCAGCCAACGACTATCTGTGCAGGCCACAGGTCTCTTAGCTACTACAGCAGCCACAAGTCGCCGCCGCCTGCGCCACAGCGACCAACAGCAGCCACAGCCACCGCTGCCTGCGCCACAGCGACCAGTGGGAGCCGCTACATGCAGCCGCTGGAGCATCCAGTCCCGCCGGGCACGACCCCAGGGGTTCACGCCTGACGGCCAGCGCTCGGGACCAAGAAACAAACGGCCCTGTTCAGGGCCAAAAGTTTTAAAATAAAGAAAGAATACTATTAGTCGGAAGATTTGTCACGACCTATCTTTGGTACTTTTTATCAGTCCGACCCCGGCTAACCCACCCTCTTTGTTGTGAGCAAAGATTATAGGTTACACAAAGATAGCTCATTAGCTCATTGTTGTGAGGATCGTGACACATTGCGCCCCAAGCGGCTAGAACTATGGGGAAGTAATCACAACGCTTAGAGACATGTAAAAGTGCTTGTTTGTCGACGCGTTTCTGATGCGTTCCGATCATGTTTGTGAATACATTTACGGTGTAATGTGTAATAAAATGATTTGCTGCAATAATGGGGGTGTTTTGGCTTTGTTTTTTGTTGCAGGCGTTGTGAAATCTAAATATTTGGCTCATTGAAATGCATGGTTCTGCGCATGCGCGTGAGCCTATAGTCCGTTTAAACATTGCTCTGTCAGTGGAGACGCTACTGACTTCGCACGCCCGGGAAGTTATGCCAAAGATCCGGCCGCGTTAAAGCATGCAAAAATATTAATTAGATTAAAAACTAATCGAAAATAGTCATATTAGACTGTTTTAACGTATACTTTCTGCACAAAACCCACAGAAGATCCACTGACAGAGCAATGTTGAAACGGACTATAGGCTCACATTTCGATGAACCAAATATTTCGATTTCACAACGCCTGCTACAAAAAACAAAGCCAAAACACCCCCATTATTGCAGCAAATCATTTTATTACACATTACACCGTAAATGTATTCACAAACATGATCGGAACGCATCAGAAACGCGTCGACAAACAAGCACTTTTACATGTCTCTAAGCCTAGTGATTACTTCCCCATAGTTCTAGCCACTTGGGGCGCTGCGTTTCCGAGCGTCTTGTAACTTTATATAGCAAAAGCTCGGCATGAGCTATCTTTGTGTAACCTATAATCTTTGCTGTCAGTCTGTGGCAAACTCGAAGAAATCTTCCTCTGTGAAGCCATGGAATTCTTCTTCCGAGTCAGAATCGAACAATATTTCAAAGATTCGCTCTTCATCAGGATCGAGCTCAGCCATTTCTGGGCCAGCGTGTGCAATCGAAATCGCGCAGCAGCGTGTCTACCTCAATGGGTAACTTACAAATTCGCTCTAAATTCGCGCACTTGCAGTGAAAAAATATGGCGACTGTTATTATGAAAGCGAGGCTCTTCTGCGCAGTCTCCATGCGTAGAGAGCTCTCACAATCCCAAGATTCATAGCAAACGGCGCCAGATTCAAACATGCCTATCCGTCTGTCGACTGTAACCGCCGACAGCTGTGAGGGGAGGTAACAACGTCGGCGGTTATGACCGCCGACCGCGCGCAGCGGGTTAATTCAAGACATAGGAAGCACAATGGTGCTTATTGGCACTTTCTACCATGAGATATGGTCACTTTTAGTGGTTCACTGCCCCATTTTGGTCACATTTCATAAGGGTCAAAGTGACCTTGAATTTTATGATATGTGACCAAATGTGTCTCATGATGAAAGTATAACATGTGTACTACAACGTTATGAAGTTTGGAAGAGTTATCTTCTATAGTTTAGGGTCAAGGTCACTTCAAAATATGTATACAATCTAACTTTAAAGAGTTCCTGTGACCTTGACCTTGAAGCAAGGTCAAGTCACTATGTATGTTTTTTGACGCCTTGTCATCCTACACCATCATGCCAAATTGGGCGTTGATAGACTTAATAGTCTCCAAGAAAAATCCAACGTTAAAGGTTTTTACGGTTTACAGGACGCCCGGACTGCCCGGACGCACGCCCGGACTGCCCGGACACCCAGACGGGTGACCTAGTATGAAAGTATAACATGTGTACTACAATGTTGTGAAGTTTGGAAGAGTTATCTTCCATAGTTCAGGGTCAAGGTCACTTCAAAATATGTATACAATCCAACTTTAAAGACCTCCTGTGACCTTGACCTTGAAGCAAGGTCAATCAAACTGGTATCAAAAGATAGGGATTACTTTGCCCTATACACCATATATAGGTCAGGTATCCAATCTCAAAAACTTCAGAGAAAATGGGGAAAATGTGAAAAATGGCTGTTTTTTAGACAACATTTACGGCCCCTGCGACCTTGACCTTGAAGCAAGGTCAAGTCACTATGTTTTTTGACACCTTGTCATCATACACCATCATGCCAAATTGGGTGTTGATAGACTTAATAGTCTCCGAGAAAAATCCAACGTTAAAGTTTTTCACGGACGCCCGGACGGACGACACAGGTGAGTACATAGACTCACTTTTGCTTCGCATGTGAGTAAAAAATTCACGATCATAGACTGATAGAGTCGATGAGTGCATGGTCAACTTGCCCGCATTCAGCGTAATGTAACGTGTAAGAAACTAAGATCATGACAAGAAAATGGCATTAAAGCACAAAATACAGTTTCATGACAACTAAATTCACCAATTATATTAATAACTGACCATATTTACACCTACAGCTAGTGCTAAAACCTGACATACAAAGCAAACAAAATATACTGCGGGGAGTGTCCCGGTCACGCATCAAAACTCAGTGCACGAGTGTCATACTTGTCATAATCTTACACGTTACATTACGCCGAATGCAGGTAAGTTGATCATGCACTCATCGACTCTATCAGTCTATGGTCGTGAATTTTCTGTCCTCGCCTGACCAGGGAAACGAAATAGTCAATTCAAGCCAGAACTAAACAATTGTCTGCTGCCACTCATTGGAGCATTACATGAAGCATTATATCACACTAGCTCGATCGTCTGCTGGCGTAGTGGCTATGATTCGATCATGTTCGTCTCCTAGGTATGTACGGTGTGGTTTGTTTGAGTACTAGCTGTAAGTGTAAAAATGGTCAGTTATTAATATAATCGGTGATTTTAGTTGTAATGAAACTTATTGTGTGTTTTAATGCCTTTTTCTTGTCATCATCGACCCGATCTTACGAGTTGTATACATTACGCCACTTCGACTCGATGATAATGAATTTTCGGTCCTCGCCAGACCAGAGAAAAGAAATTGTCAATTCAAGTCAGAACTAAACAATTTTCTGCTGCCACTCATTCGAGCTTTACATGACACATTATATCATATATTACACTTGCTCGATCATCTGCTGGAGTAGTGACTACGGTTTGATCGCGTTCGTCTGCTATCCAGCTAGGTACGTACGGTGAGGTTTGTTGACTTATCTTCTGTGGGTTTTGTCCAGAAAGTATACGTTAAAGCAGTCTAATATGACTATTTTCGATTAGTTTTTATCTTTTTGCATGCTTTAATGTCATACTTTTGCAACGATCTAGCGATCCTCACATCAGCTTCTATTTTTACCAGTCTACAGGAACCGCCAGAAATAAAGGGACGAAACTCGGGACGAATTTCCGTTTCAGAAATGAGAATGTCCTATGGAGACAGGAGCAGACAGGTGTGGTACATCAGGTGGAGTTAGACAGGTGGTTGAGTAGATGAATTGATAAATGAAAAGAGAGATGAATGAATGAATGAACAAATGAATGAATGGAAAGCATGAATGTACACATGGAGGTATTATCAGACATACAAAGAAAACAAGAAGGGCAAAGCCCATACGACTCACATGCTTGACCTTGACATGACCTTGACCTTCAGGTGACCTTCAAGGTCAAGGTCAAACAACTAAACCTACCAATGACATCATACACTAAGAAATGCTTTACACATTTTCCCTACCAAAATACATGTGACCTTGACCCAAGGTCAAGGTCATCCAAGGTCATGCAACACAAGCTGTTAATTCAAGACATAGGAAGCACAATGGTGCTTATTGGCACTTTCTACTATGAGATATGGTCACTTTTAGTGGTTCACTACCCCATTTTGGTCACATTTCATAAGGGTCAAAGTGACATTGACCTTGATGAAATGTGACCAAATGTGCCTCATGATGAAAGTATAACATGTGCCCCACATAATTATTAAGTTTGAAACAGTTATCTTCCATAGTTCAGGGTCAAGGTCACTTCAAAATATGTATACAATCCAACTTTGAAGAGCTCCTGTGACCTTGACCTTGAAGCAAGGTCAACCAAACTGGTATCAAAAGATAGGGCTTACTTTGCCCTATATACCATATATAGGTCAGGTATCCAATCTCAAAAACTTTAGAGAAAATTGAGAAAATGTGAAAAATGACTGTTTTTTAGACAACATTTATGGCCCCTGCGACCTTGACCTTGAAGCAAGGACAAGTCACTATGTATGTTTTTTGAGGCCTTGTCATCATACACCATCATGCCAAATTGGGTGTTGATAGACTTAATAGTCTCCGAGAAAAATCCAACGTTAAAGTTTTTCACGGACGCCCGGACGGACGACACGGGTGAGTACATAGACTCACTTTTGCTTCGCATGTGAGTCAACAAAAAGCAATAAATAAACATTCATGAGTGGGTGACAGGTTGGGCTATGGACAAGTGGGGAGGGGGGTGGGGGTAGAGTAGAGTGGGGTGGATAGAAGAGAGGGAAATTGACAGATGCGCTGAGAGAGGAATGAAGAATCAACAGATTAAAGAAATGATGTGTAACCATTCCTGAAGATATGGAGTAAATTACTAGGAATGGAAAACACCAGTTTCCACAAGGAGCGCACGCTGCCTACCTTGATGAATCGGAAAGGCGGAGGCTTCTTCCTGCTCTTCTCCTGCTCCTGCTGCTCCTTGCACTCCTTGGCGGACTTCCAGGTCAGGTAGGCCTCCGTGGCCTCTATCACACCTGCAACCACACCACCAATGGACATGCCTGCAGATCCAGATCTGACCAACTTCACACACAGTCTGACTGCACCAGAACACCTTTCATGGTGGCCCATTGACCTTGACAGAGGCTTCATGGTGGCCCATTGACCTTGACAGAGACTTCATGGTGGCCCATTGACCTTGACAGAGGCTTCATGGTGGCCCATTGACCTTGACAGAGACTTCATGGTGACCCATTGACCTTGACAGAGACTTCATGGTGGCCCATTGACCTTGACAGAGACTTCATGGTGGCCCATTGACCTTGACCAAGACTTCTGTGGTGCCCAAAATGAGATCCCACTCCAGGCTCATGAGCACAGACATTACGAGGGCATGCACTTAAACAAACACAATATATATCCCTCTCCTGTTTGAACATTTAACTCATAGGAGTCGCATCGCAAAATATCTCGTGGTGAGTGTCCTCCCGCAAGATATCTCGCGACACTCTTGCAAAGTTTTCTTTCTCTATAACGGTCTAAGGGAGGTAAATCTTGTTAGCCTATATAGCTGAAGGAATTTGCAAGCAGATTTACTTCCCTTTAGAATATATTTTCAACTGATGATCGGAAATTGTAACCTTTGTGCATGTGGTGTGTATGTTGACAAAAAGGCGGGAAAGCGTACTGCAATACGTTTGATCTTCCAATTCTATGAACAAATACTTTGATTTGGTGGATTGCTAGCCTCCATCTGTTTGTACTTGTCTGTACATCAGGTGCAGTCTTAACTCTTGTCTGTGTGCAGCTGCGTGTGTGTCGTGAGTGAGGTACATCGGGAAATGTCCATGTGTTTTTTTTTTGCATAAACGGCGTGTTAGGGTGTGTAAGCGATGCGTGTGTTTGGCTTTTTGTTTTGTTTCTTTTAGCCTTCATCACTTACTTTTCCTCGTGCTCGTTTTTTAAATGATGTCACTTGGCGCAATAAATTACTGTGTGTGTACTGTGTGTACTAAATGTTTATACACATTTGCATTACTTGGATATTGACATTTAAAGTTTCTCATTTTCTAGGCGCTTGTACGCTTCCCATAACAGCTAGTGAACTGATTTTTTTCTACTTTTTCATTTTTGTGCATGTACACACTCAATTCTATGGTGTGTAATTCATAATTAGCATTTTTAATCCCTTAGATTATTCTTTGAATGTAAAGAGTAAAAAACAAGCTTTCATTTGTTTTATAATTTGTATTGTTATCTTATGTCTTTGAGTTGTTCTCCCGAGTTCGTGACTGGATGGGGTGCTCTATTAAAGTTTCTTATAACCAGCTATTTTTTAGTTTTAGGCAAAGAAACATTGCATCAGGAGGTTGTACATATGTCCAAGAAACACCATGAGCAGTGGGATTTGATGAAAGTAAAGTTTGCGCATGTTAGAGTAATAAATAATGTAAAATTGCCGTCAAAATGGTGGCAAAAAAGTGGAATGGCTGACCCAACACGCTCCACAAACTATCTGCAGCAAAGTATGCCATTGGTGTTTAAAAATTCTGCTGTGAATCTGTTAATTAAAGTTTTATTTAGCTTTTCCCAGCAAGAAAACCGCGATGTCACAATAACAGTACGTGAAAATTGACTTCAAAGACAGGGTAACGCACGCTTCATGCGAGGTCACAAGTGGACTTGCTTTTTTCACAAGCCACTTCCTCCCGAACGCATTCAACACACACTGCTAGGTTTTAAAATCGAAAGTACTGATTCAATAGATCAAACTCATACAGAAAACATTAGCATTTTGTGTGCGATGTTAAAAAAAAAAATTTCTTTCAATAAAGTCACAGATGAAGCGTGCGTTACCTACAGTGGCCAGTAACAGCATTTCGCCGTCACAGATATATCTTGTCCAGTATCTGTTACGTAACAACTATATCCAGCTCTCATCTTGTCACATGAAAGGTGCTTGCCATTTACTTTAGTGACAGGTATTTGTTTACTCCAAACTCATGTGCATTTCAGAATTACAGGTTCTAAGCCGTCACGGTGTAATGGGGTTACCTTTCGGGCAGGGGTATACTTAATGACAGTTTTTAAAAAAGTAATACTGGTACTGCTTTTTTGGTTACATTCTCTGATACTGTAATGACTAAGCTGTCCAAAAATGACATTAAGAATTGCTAAAGTGAATGTTTGAAATTTAGTCCATTTTCCTGGTTTTAGTCACGAACTTGGGAGAACAACTCCTTTGTATCTTTATTATATTTTTGAAAATGCATGAAAAACTTACTATCCCTGAGAACGATCAAAATATTTAGCCACGACTCCAGTGAGTTAAAGGAATTAAATAACAAAGACTACAAGAACCGATAAGAGAGGATACAGTTATCAGACAAGAGATTTCATCAAAGATTTCGAGGGGGGTGATGGTGGTGGTGGGGAAGGGAGGAGGTGTTACCTTTTTTGAAGATCACTGTGAGACGATTGCTTTCTCCCTCTCGGCTTCCCTTGTCCCCTTCATGGAAAAGGAACACCCTGGAACCGTGACATCAGCAAAGCTCAGCACAATGCAAGATTACATGACATGACATGACGTAACACTATGTCACAACATCAATCGGCACAAGAAAAACACCATCATCTCACACCACACCATCACCACAGGAACCAACGCCATCCTCCTCCACTGCCATCATTTTTTAAAATCATCTCCTTTATCACCATTGTCATCTCCCCCTTCACAAAATCCTCTTCTACTAACATCTAAATCACCCACTCATCTTAACACCATCACTGTCATCTCTACCACCTCCATTATCATTGTCACTCTCCTTCCCTCAAACCAGCACCAGTACCACCAGCACCAGTACCACCACCAGTACCACCACCAGCACCAGTACCACCAGCACCAGTACCACCACCACCAGTACCACCACCAGCACCAGTACCACCAGCACCACCACCACAGAGCTGCCAACCCACCATCATGCCAAAGAGTAGCATTTAGAGCTTTTTGGAGTAGCATTTAAGAAATAGGCGTAGCACACACACACAAGAAGTAAAATGGCGATGTTTGCGCAGGCGCAAAGCACTGAACAGCCGGCGTGAAGCGGGCGAGGGGGGGGGGGGGGGGGGGGCTGTCAAGACACCAAGCGCTGAACCGCCGGCGTGAAGCCGGGGGTGGGTGAGGTGTGTGTGTGTTCTATGTGACGGTCAAAAGTTCAGTTCGCCGCTGAGCGCTGAACCGCCGGCGTGAAGTGGGGGGGGGAGGGTGTGTGTGTGTGTGTGTGTGTGTTTCCTACATTACGGTCAAAAGTTCAGTTCGAGACTTTGAAAAATCATAGTTTTTCAATGACGATCGTAGCAAGCATGTCGAAATCGTAGCATGCTACGCCTAAATCGTAGCATTTGGCAGCTATGCCACCACCAGTACCACCACCAGCACCACCACCAGTACCACCTACCCTGTCACTACTATCACTCTCACCTCCTCCACCCAACCTTCACTGACACCATTACCTACACTGACACCATTACCTTCACTGACACCATTACCTTCACTGACACCATTACCTTCACTGACACCATTACCTTCACTGACACCATTACCTTCACTGACACCATTACCTTCACTGACACCATTACCTTCACTGACACCATTACCTTCACTGACACCATTACCTTCACTGACACCATTACCTATACTGACACTATAACCTTCACTGAAACCATTACCTAGACTGACACCATTACCTTCACTGACACCATTACCTTCACTGACACCATTACCTTCACTGACACCATTACCTTCACTGACACTATTATCTTCACTGAAACCATTACCTACACTGACACTATTACCCTCACTGACACCATTACCTTCACTGACAACATTACCTTCACTGACACCATTACCTTCACTGACACCATTACCTTCACTGACACCATTACCTTCACTGACACTATAACCTTCACTGACAACATTACCTTCACTGACACTATTACCTTCACTGACACCATTACCTACACTGACACCATTACCTACACTGACACCATTACCTTCACTGACACTATTACCTTCACTGACACCATTACCTTCACTGACACTATTACCTTCACTGACACCATTACCTTCACTGACACCATTACCTTCACTGACACCATTACCTTCACTGACACCATTACCTTCACTGACACCATTACCTTCACTGACACTATTACCTTCACTGACACCATTACCTACACTGACACCATTACCTTCACTGACACCATTACCTTCACTGACACCATTACCTTCACTGACACCATTACCTTCACTGACACTATAACCTTCACTGACAACATTACCTTCACTGACACCATTACCTACACTGACACTATAACCTTCACTGACACCATTACCTTCACTGACACCATTACCTTCACTGACACTATTACCTTCACTGACACCATTACCTTCACTGACACCATTACCTTCACTGACAACATTACCTTCACTGTCACTATTACCTTCACTGACACCATTACCTTCACTGACACCATTACCTTCACTGACACTATTACCTTCACTGACACCATTACCTTCACTGACACCATTACTTTCACTGACACTATTTCCTTCACCGACACTATTACCTTCACTGACACCATTACCTTCACTGACACCATTACCTTCACTGACACCATTACCTTCACTGACACTATTACCTTCACTGACACTATTACCTTCACTGACACCATTACCTTCACTGACACCATTACCTTCACTGACACTATTACCTTCACTGACACTATTACCTTCACTGACACCATTACCTTCACTGACACCATTACCTTCACTGACACTATTACCTTCACTGACACTATTACCTTCACTGACACCATTACCTTCACTGACAACATTACCTTCACTGACACTATTACCTTCACTGACACCATTACCTTCACTGACACCATTACCTTCACTGACACCATTACCTTCACTGACACCATTACCTTCACTGACACTATTACCTTCACTGACACCATTACCTTCACTGACAACATTACCTACACTGACACCATTACCTTCACTGACACTATTACCTTCACCACCACAATTGGTACCACCTCCTCCACTGTCCCAACGATGAGCATTTCTTCCATTTCCATTACTATCACCCCTGGGGGTTGGGGGTGAGAACAGACCCACCACATCTCCCCAGGCAGGTCAAGAACTAGGAAAGCTGCCTGGGCCTGCCCTTGCTGACCTTCTCTAGTGATTCTCAATGGTCTTGCAGCCCACAAACAGTGAGAGGCCATGCAACCTCATCAATCCAACCAACCAACCCAACCCAACCCACCAACCAACCAACCCACCAACCAACCAACCCACCAGACAACCAAATCCAACCAAATCACTACCACACAAGCTCCACCATTGTGGAAAGCGTCACCACCACCCCCAACCACCAACCACCCATCCACCCAACCAACCAACGAACC
>JAWQFJ010028009.1:0-27500 GCA_034096865.1 Theodoxus fluviatilis | reverse complement strand
AATGTTTTTCCTCCAGTCTTTGGAAGAGTCCCAGCTACACAAGTTTTGGGGATGATGATGTTGATGATGATGATGTTGATGATGATGATGATGATGATGATGATGATGATGATGATGATGATGAAAACAATAACGACTACATTGGATGAAGATGATGAATAATGCTGACATTGATGACAGCAATGATGAAGAGGAGAGGATGTGTGCAGACTGTCTCACCTGACTGGCACTCGGGGCACTTGAAGTCCTGGCTGGGGGCGGAGGCAGGCAGGCCGAGACAGGCCAGGTGGTAGTAGCCAAAGCACGGACCAGAGCATTCCAGCAGCTCCCCCTCCTCTTCCTCGCACTTCAGGCACACCGGCTCCCTCTTCAGCACACAGGTCGTGTTCAGTCGGAACAGCTCGATGTCCGGCTTGGAGGGACCCTGTCACAGAACCAAGCAATGCCAGTCTTTCTCACTGACCAGCACAGATGCTGCCCCTACACAGAGGAGACCAGACAGCACACTTCTAGCTTTAGGGCGATGAAACAAGCAGCGCAATTATTCTGAACATTCTAGAAGGGTCTCTCCACAGAATGAAATCAAAATACTTTAGTTCAAACTATGCACAGATAACTCATATCATAAATTGATGTCTATACACTGGGTCAACACAAAAACCTTTGACATAAACATTTAGCCCTCCACAGTTAGTTCCCTTGGAGAAGAGACGCAGATACTGCGGGACTGCAAATCAAAATGAGCCAATCTGTCCCTGAAGTTCAATAGAACAAAACCTGACTTTCACACAACAGCTATCAATGCCAGACCTCAGGGGTAAAGTATTGAGGCAGTAATGTCATGGCATAGGACAAAACTGACACAATATCCAGTCCTCTCCAGCCTCACACACATGCATGCATGCACGCACGCACACACACACACACACACACACACACACACACACACACACACACACACACACACACATTCATCATCTCTGACAGGCTTGTTGCCTTAGTGCACCAAAAAAAATCCTGAAAAGTTAGGAAATCACATTTCAAATTTCCTTGATAACTAGAACTTATGTATTTATACTGCAATGATTTGCAGATCAAAATTGATCAACCCTTCCTAATCCACCCAGCCAACAGAAAACAAGTTTGAGAGACTGCATGCCACACGACTGAGTTCCTGTAAGAAAAGTTTCCTTGGCACCCATCGGATGCTCTGAACAATGCTAAGCAAGTGACTTCAAGTGAGGGGCATCGGGTGCTTGCTGTTCCAACCAAACTTTGCACGGTGCACGCAGCAAGGGAAAGAAGGGAGAGAGCCTGGAACTGCGACGAGCGTCTGCTCACCCTGTCTGTGGCATGGGGGTTTCTACAGCATGCCAAGTGGAAGGTGCCAAGTCTGTAACATGCTTTGCAAGTCTGATCTAGCATCCCACCAAAGCTGCCTGGATTTCCCTCTCCATTGGGAACAGGGTCTGCACAGCAGCACCGATACATCCAGCTCTAGCAGCACACCAAAGCTGCCTGGATCTCCCTCTCCACTGGGGACAGGGTCTGCACAGCAGCACCCATACATCCAGCTCTAGCAGCACACCAAAGCTGCCTGGATCTCCCTCTCCACTGGGAACAGGGTCTGCACAGCAGCACCCATACATCCAGCTCTAGCAGCACACCAAAGCTGCCTGGATCTCCCTCTCCACTGGGAACAGGGTCTGCACAGCAGCACCTGCACATCCAGCTCTAGCAGCACACCAAAGCTGCCTGGATCTCCCTCTCCACTGGGAACAGGGTCTATGATCGTGTTTCTCAAGACCCATTCCATACATAATTCTTCCTGCCTTGGAGCAAGTGAAGAATATTATTTACCAGAATGTTTTCTGCATCACATCCTCTTACCTTGGAGCATGAAATATATCTTTTACACAAAATACACCTTTAACACTAGAGAGCACTCTAAAAATGTGCACCGCCGCCGAGGAAGCCAGGATGTCTCTTCCGTGGCCTGTACAATTCAGGCAGCATGTTCTGCTAGCCAGGCCTGTATAATTCAGGCAGCATGTTCTGCTAGCCAGGCCTGTACAATTAATAAAGGCGGCATGTTCTGCTAGCCAGGCCTGTACAATTAATAAAGGCGGCATGTTCTGCTAGCCAGGCCTGTACTATTAATAAAGGCAGCATGTTCTGCTAGCCAGGCCTGTACAATTAATAAAGGCAGCATGTTCTGCTAGCCAGGCCTGTACAATTAATAAAGGCGGCATGTTCTGCTAGCCAGGCCTGTACTATTAATAAAGGCAGCATGTTCTGCTAGCCAGGCCTGTACAATTAATAAAGGCGGCATGTTCTGCTAGCCAGGCCTGTACTATTAATAAAGGCAGCATGTTCTGCTAGCCAGGCCTGTACAATAAATAAAGGCAGCATGTTCTGCTAGCCAGGCCTGTACAATTCATAAAGGCAGCATGTTCTGCTAGCCAGGCCTGTACAATTCATAAAGGCAGCATGTTCTGCTAGCCAGGCCTGTACAATTCATAAAGGCAGCATGTTCTGCTAGCCAGGCCTGTACAATTTATAAAGGCGGCATGTTCTGCTAGCCAGGCCTGTACAATTAATAAAGACAGCATGTTCTGCTAGCCAGGCCTGTACAATTAACCCTCTGGACGCCATTAATTTTTCACGGTTTTTCCTCCCTGCAGCCAGTTATTTTCTGGGCGTGCCCAAAAACCGAGACCCCTCTTCTGTTTAAAAATATACAATTATTTTATTCTTTGCTAAAGAGGCAAACTTTTTGGAGGAAAGATGGAAAATTGAATGCTCTCTCTGATAGACCCACTGAAAGTTATGTCCATGCAATACAATATGATAAGAAAAAAAACCCTGAGACAACACAAATAAAAAATGTGTCGAGTGCCACTGACTTACTCGAGAATAAATTCCCGCATCGCTTCCTTTCTTCGCCCTCACTTGACCAGCGTAGCAATTCGTTTCGTTGACCAACAAGTCAACGACTTTATTAGTTGAAATAGAGATGAAAAGCATCCAATTTAGATACCTCATTGGGCACATGTTGAGGAGAGTCCATGCGCGAATTTAGAGCGAATTCTGAAGTTACCGATCGAAGTAGACATGCTGCTGCGTATTTCGATTGCACACGCTGGCCCAGAAATGGCTGAGCTCGATCCTGATGAAGAGCGAATCTTTGAAATATTGTTCGATTCTGACTCGGAAGAAGAATTCCATGGCTTCACAGAGGAAGATTTGGTCGAGTTTGCCACAGCAACCATGAGTGGTCATACGCAGACGGAATCTTGGAGTGGGCTGGTTCAACTTCGATTTCGTCAGCAGTCACTCAGTCACTGTCAGTCTGTGGCAAACTCGAAGAAATCTTCCTCTGTGAAGCCATGGAATTCTTCTTCCGAGTCAGAATCGAACAATATTTCAAAGATTCGCTCTTAATCAGGATCGAGCTCAGCCATTTCTGGGCCAGCGTGCGCAGTCGAAATCGCGCAGCAGCGTGTCTACCTCGATCGGTAACTTCAAAATTCGCTCTAAATTCGCGCACTTGCAGTGAAAAAATATGGCGACTGTTATTATGAAAGCAAGGCTCTTCTGCGCAGTCTCCATGCGTAGAGAGCTCTCACAATCCCAAGATTCACAGCAAACGGCGCCAGATTCAAACATGCCTATCCGTCTGTCGACTGTATCCGCCGACGGCTGTGAGGGGAGGTAACTACGTCGGCGGTTATGACCGCCGACGGCGCGCAGAGGGTTAATAAAGGCAGCATGTTCTGCTAGCCAGGCCTGTACAATTAATAAAGACAGCATGTTCTGCTAGCCAGGCCTGTACAATTAATAAAGGTAGCATGTTCTGCTAGCCAGGCCTGTACAATTAATAAAGGTGGCATGTTCTGCTAGCCAGGCCTGTACAATTAATAAAGGCAGCATGTTCTGCTAGCCAGGCCTGTACAATTAATAAAGGCAGCATGTTCTGCTAGCCGGGCCTGTACAATTAATAAAGGCGGCATGTTCTGCTAGCCAGGTTTGACTCTTGGAAGTTTAGTTTATTTTATTGGCTGAAAGCAATATCCGAGTGAGGAATGCATATGCCGCAGCATCCATAGTTTGACGTCATCAACTTTGTGATGCACAATATAAAAACCGCTGGCGCTGAACCTCCAGGTTTTGGCATCGGAGGGATAAAAAATCCTTCTTTCTCCTTCACCAATCTCCTCGAAATTATGTCCCGTTATTCGACGTCAAATGATCACGTCACACATGCCAAAACTTCCCTTGAGTCGGGACAGAGTTCTGTCCCTTGCCTGCTTTGCAACACCAAAATGTTCAAAAAGTAACTTTCTTTTCAAACCTCTAGTCTGAAAATTTGATACATTCAATCGGACCTAACTTCCAGTAAGTGTGCAAAATGTCAAGGAAATCCGTCCAGTAGTTTTTGAGATATTAGCCGTTACGTCGGGACTGACAGACAGACACACACACAGACAGATAAAGCTGTGAGGACCTCTAGTAGACCTAGAGGGATAAAGCTGTGAGGACTTCCAGTAAACCTGGAGGGAAATCTCTCTTTATGCTTCCAATTCTCAAACTACATAAAAAATATTTTCTTTGTGGTTGTAATTCCAAAAACGATATAACTAATACTTGTAATAGCCTCCAAATTCTAATGGATTGTTCCTTGGGAGAAACCCTGACCTTGCATCAAATTTAATCAGATTCCTTTGTGAACTTTGCAAGTTATTTTGCTGAGTAACTAATCAACTAATTAACTGACGAACTGAGGGTAAAATACAAGCTCCTTGGCGGGCAGAGGTAACAAAACGTGCATCCAAATAGGCCCTGGAATACTTTAGCAAGTGACTGGAACCTGCTGCCTTGACAAGTTCTAGCAGTACCTCCACCACTGTCAGCTGCCCCTGTCTAGCAGTACCTCCACCACTGTCAGCTGCCCCTGTCTAGCAGTACCTCCACCACTGTCAGCTGCCCCTGTCTAGCAGTACCTCCACCACTGTCAGCTGCCCCTGTCTAGCAGTACCTCCACCACTGTCAGCTGCCCCTGTCTAGCAGTACCTCCACCACTGTCTAGCAGTACCTTCACCACTGTCAGCTGCCCCTGTCTAGCAGTACCTCCACCACTGTCAGCTGCCCCTGTCTAGCAGTACCTCCACCACTGTCTAGCAGTACCTCCACCACTGTCAGCTGCCCCTGTCTAGCAGTACCTCCACCACTGTCAGTTGCCCCTGTCTAGCAGTATCTTCACCACTGTCAGCTGCCACTAACACCAAAAACTGCATCCTGTGTCACCATGACCATCCAACCTCCTTTTGCTTTAAACCTCCCCACAGCTGCCTCACTCCCGGCCACACAAATGCACTGCAATGGCATCTTGAACACACTGTCAGCTCTATAGCATTACTGCTCCAAAACCTCAACCACACAATCAACTGTGGAGCACACACAGCTCACAGATGGAAGACTGGAAACAAGGCCATCTTCTCTTACTGGAATGCTGCCAGCGCCAGCCGCCACTCTGTTGATGACCTCCTCTATGCTGTCCCTGCGCGTGATCTCGCAGGCAGTGCTGGTACAGGAGGAGGAGGTGGAGGGGGTGGAGGGGTGGGGGTTGGGGGTGAAGGTGGGTGCTGGCAAATTTCCCTCTCCAGCTTCTGTGCTTGCTGGGCTGTCAGGAATGTCGACTTTTGTCTGAAAAATCTGTGCAGTCGTCAAAAAAAATTAATTGCAACATGCACAGGTCAAGGCGGCCATTTCACTTTAGTGCCGACAAACAACAAAGCGCAGTGGCAATCACTTGGCACTGGAGAAATACAATCTCCGGCTTTCTCCAGATGCCTGCAAAGTTTAACACTAAAAATGTGTCATGTCAGCAGTTGTTTTTCTCTTCCCGCCACTTTAATTACTCAAGAGCCCTACACCCTGGAGGGAAAAAAGTGTCAGGCCTCAGACAAGACAGCTGTGATTTACAGATCTTTGTCACTAATATTTTATGAGAAGCTTCCTTTGCCACTCGAGAAAAACACTGGGGTGATTACTTGGCACTATAGAGGCACACTGTCTCCAGCTTTTACTTCAAGGGTTAAAGTTGAAATGTTATGATGTATGAAACAGTTGCTCTCCTCTTATTGTCATGTGGGTCCGTACCCAGGAAAAAGACTTAAGGCCAAAAAAAAAAATTGGTGTGGTTAAGGTAACATAGCCAAAAAAAATAGGGTAGGTAGGTCGGCAATAACTTTTTTTTTTTTTAATAACTTTTTATTTCTCGTGGAAACCAAATTAAACCTACTCGACTTGGAAATAAGTGTGCGAACAGACAGAGGATATTCCCTTTGAACAATTTTGACTTAATTTCTCTTGGAATTATGTAAAGAAAAGCATTGACTTACCAGTGAAGATATGGCCAGACCTGGGTACCCCAAATTTTGCCTCAGCGTACTCACTGGTTCAGATATGTGTATTTTTTAAAAACTGTGCGTATTTTTTGCGCGGACCAACAATTTCAAAAATGCAGCTTTTGATTTGCAAACAAAGAGGCAATGCAAGTGAAGAGTTATCTCCCCCTTGACCGCTGCATCCCGCAGCGCGCCTGAACTGATTTTGGCCTCTTTGCTCTATGTATTTTCACTTGGGAATCATTCTCGTTTATGAACACTGCTGCAGTTTCCCGAAATCTCATATTCTACGAGAGAGAGAGAGAGAGAGAGAGAGAGAGAGAGAGAGAGAGAGAGAGAGAGAGAGAGAGAGAGAGAGAGAGAGAGAGAGAGAGAGAGAGAGAGAGAGAGAGTGACAGAGAGAGAGACAGAGACTGATAGAGAGAGAGAGAGAGACAGAGACTTAGAGAGAGAGAGACAGAGAGAGAGAGACAGACAGAGAGAGAGAGACAGACAGAGAGAGAGACAGAGACTTAGAGAGAGAGAGAGAGAGAGAGAGAGAGAGAGACAGATAGAGAGACAGAGAGAGACAGAGACAGAGACAGAGACAGACAGAGAGAGAGAGAGAGAGAGAGAGAGAGAGAGAGAGAGAGAGAGAGAGAGAGAGAGACAGAGAGAGAGAGAGAGAGAGAGAGAGAGAGACAGACAGACAGACAGAGAGAGAGAGACAGAGACTTAGAGAGACAGAGAGAGAGAGAGAGAGACAGAGAGAGAGAGACAGAGAGAGAGAGACAGAGACTTAGAGAGAGAGAGAGACAGAGAGAGAGAGAGAGACAGAGAGAGAGACAGAGACAGAGAGAGAGAGAGAGAGAGAGAGAGAGAGGGAGAGAGAAGTGAAACAGAGAGGCGGGCTCAGGTATCCTCCCTGCAAATGTTTTTTTAAGATTGCTTGACCCACTTCTTACCCCAGCATTCTGTAGCTAAACTAAACAGCCCTCTGGGAACACCATGCAGTCACAACAGTGTTGTCAACCCATATTACACAAATGTCCGATGAAGAGCTCTTGTCAAAACAAAACTCGAAGAGTGGGAGACTGCTTCCAGCAGCAGGAAAAGTAAATTGTGGATCAAAACTTCACGGGGAAAAAAAAACCTTTTGATTTCACCATTGTCGTATTTTTCGATTTCACGATTGTCCTATTTTTCCACACAAGTCGTAGTAGTCGTATTTTCAATAGTTTGGCGTAAAAAATACGCCAAAATCGTATAGGTAAACAGGTCTGTATGGCTGATATGAGATTGTCTGTCCTGCTAGTGTCAGTATCATGTGACCAACCATCGGTGCCCCTAACGTGAACCAGATGTAATTGAAATGCATCATGAACTTGTGAGCACTGCATGTTGATCATCCTCTTCATCTTCCTCACTCTCGGCTTGAAAAACTTCACATTTGAAATGTATCGCCTTCAGTTCAAAAACGTGTCCCCGACCTCTCCAACAGTCAAACCCCAAGCCAACTCAAACCCATCCCCATCTGCTTTGCACGTGGTCACATCACCAGAGCTGCCAAGTGCTACGATTTAGGCGTAGCATGCTACGATTTCGCCGTGCTTGCTACGATGCTACGATCGTCAGGGAAAAACTACGATTTTTCAAAGCCTGGAACTGAACTTTTGACCGTCACGAAGAACCCCCCCCCCCCCACCCCCACCCACACACACACCCCGCTTTATGCTGGCGGTTCAGCGCTGAGCGTCGAACTGAACTTTTGACCGTCACGTAGAACCCCCCCCTCCCCCCCCCCCCCCCAGCTTCACGTCGGCGGCTCAGCGCTCAGGGACTTGACAGCCCAGCCCTCAACCCACAACTTTGATATTTAAAAAAACTTCAACATTTTCAATAAAAAGATGTAGGGTCGGCGCCCCAGAATAGGGTAGGTCGGGTTACCGTAACCACACCATTTTTTTTTTTGGCCTAAGATAAATGCCATAGGTAGCATGAACCAACCTTTTAAAAAAAAATTAACTTCAAGCACTTTTTTCTTATTGTTAGATACTGTCACCAAAATGACACCAAATCACTTTGGTTTAACACTTTAAAGCAATTATTGATTTTTATGAATTTGCAAAAATATGGGTCAAATGAAGGTCAAAATTGTAGGTCCAAAAAAGTGGACCCAGTCCATTAAAAAAAGTTTTTGCCCTAGAGCTTCAATTCTTGCAATAAAAATTGATCTTGTACCCCCAAATCTAGGAAATAAGTTTCATGAAGATATCCATGATGTGGGGTAAGTAATTACTTTTTTGTGATATCCGTAATGGGTTTTTCAAGAAAAACCGGCAGCCTACATGATGTAGATCAACAACAAAAATTCAGTAACTTGCTATTTCTCTCCCTCACCTAAGGAAAATGTCCACATTTGTTTACTTGCCTAACGCAGCCATCGAGTCATGCTGTTCTACAAATATCACAGCCTCGTGCAGGGATCACGTGGCAACGAGATCCGCCATTTTGGCGATCGAGGGAACGTGGGCGAATTTTCTGCAATTTTTTTCACGAAGTTGCGTTTTTGTCGTTTGTGAACGGGACTTGTTTCTTTGCCAGTATGGCGACTGACGAAGAAGTTGAAGCGCTTGTGGAGTTACTTTTCGATTCTGACTCTCAGAATATGAATTCGAAGGCTTTACTGACATTGATGTGATGGGAGATGGAGGGATAGAGAGGCAAGCACGTGCTTTGACGATGTGTGGTGGTCTGTAGATGGAGACAAGCGGAAGCTTGATTCAGATGAAAAATTGACTCAGCTGACTTCCCTAGCGTAAGTAATTGTAGGATTTTTTGTTCTGTTTTACCCTAAAACATTTTCAGATGTATTTCCAAGTAATCAAAAGCTGTTGTATTCTTGAATAAATAGAGCAGTGTAGGAAAACACAGTGCTACGACCGATGTGTTGTCAGTTGTGGTCTGTAGTGTATATCGAGACTGAGAGGAGCGGAAGCTTGATTCAGATGAAAATGACTTGGCTGACTTCTCTAGCGTAAGTAATTGTAGGATTTTTTGTTTTGTTTCAGTTTTACCCTAAAACATTTTCAGATGTATCTCCATTACTTGGAGACTATGCACTTTTGCATTTTCATCATAAACTGTTGTATTCTTGAATAGATAGAGAGAGCAGTGTAGGAAATCACAGTGAATTTGTTTGTTTTTTGTTGTTGTCTGTGTTCCATGATTTTTTAGCAGCTGAAAAAAAAACATTCTATGGCATTTTCATTAATTGCGCCATGTAGGCCATCCATTTTTCTACTCACCCTCCAAAAATCTACTTCAAAGCTTGAATAGGTAATAAATGATGATTTTTTAAAGTAAACATGGTGTCGAATTTGACCACACATAATAAAATTTGTGGCTCTGGGGTAAAGCAATGACGAAAATTGGCGGCACTCTAAAGGTTAATGCTATGAGAATTGGTGATTCTTAACTTCAAGTTATACAGGGCTTTGAAATATCACATGTGTACACAGTGACACTCACATGCCCTCTGCATGTTTGGTGGTGCAGATAATCACTGACGGATCATTTTTAAAATTTCCATTTCCAAGATCATAAATCAAAGATTGAGGAAATTGTTGTGACCTATGCAATCCAGAGAGGAAAATAATACAGTCTAGAAGTTACCCAAGTACATTAATGTCATTAATTAAATAAAACATCAGTGCTTTCACCTTTTTTTCTAACTTCAACAACTTAAAAAACACTCATTTATATTCAATAGCAGGGCATGATCTGCCCATGTTTACCTAGCTTACAGTTAGTCATAAACTGATGGCATCAGTAGTCCTTGACATTGCAGTTTCTGCATGCGACGTTCAAATGCATAAAATACGAACATGGAAACCTTGTTTCCAATAATAAAAACCGCTGGCGGTGAACCTCCAGGTTTTGGCATTAGAAAAACAACAACAACAACAAGATCGGGTTCGAACCCGCAACATCTCGAGAAAAGAGGGGGGGGGGGAAAGTAAGGTTCGAACCCGTAACCTCTCACGTGTACAACAACGGGTGGGGTGGCTCTCTCTCTCTCGAATACCATACATACATTAACAACAAAAAAAGCTTCTGTGCAGATTCGAACCCGTACGCGCATCCTCTACAACCAAGCGAATACATGACGTTTTGTACCCTGGACATTTCATACCCTGGACGTTTCGTACCCTGGTCGTTGTGTACCTCATTTAGTCGATTAGTACCTTTTCTACCCTAACCCTAACTCTAACCCTAACCCAGGGTACGAAATGACTAGGTATGAAACGTCCAGAATACGAAACGACCCGCATTGTAAAATAAAAAATCCTTCTTTCTCCTCGAAATTACGTCACGTTATTCGACGTCAAATGATCACGTCACACATTTTGCATTTGGACTCTGTTGTAGCGTTTTCTTGGCAACACCAAAACGTAAAAAGTCACTTTCTTATCAAACCTCGATTCTGAAAATTTGATACATTCAATCGGACCTAACTTCCAAGTAAGTGTGCAAAATGTCAAGAAAATCCGTCCAGTAGTTTTTGAGATATCAGCCGTTAAGTCGGGACTGACAGACTGACAGACACACACACACACACACACACACAGATAAAGCTGTGAGGACCTCCAGTAAACCTGGAGGGATAAAATGTGTTAAATCTGAAGTATTTACATATTTGAAATGTTTTACTAAACAGTTCTGCCTAATGATAGCAGACTGCTGACATTGCTGAGTGGGCAAAACTAGGCATTCTACCCCATACAGCATTAGCCCATAACCGGCCGTAGCCTACAGCGCGTAGGCGTGGCCGAACAAACTAGGTCACTCCGACCTCACTCACTCGAGACGATTCAACATCGCTTTCTAACACCTGATCAGCAACATATGAACTGCCATTGCAATTAGTATCTCTTTAATATATATACACTATCAAATTAAAGAGAGAAATAGCTTTCCGATGCTGCGCAGTTTAAAACATCAATACAGATGACCGTCGGTAAAATCCAGAGTTCTCCGTCAACACTTAGAAACGGCCAGGGTAGTCTAGTAAAAACTGTTTCTAAAGTAACTTAACGCGCATATTATGTTCTGAAATTTACAACATCGATAAATTGAATATTAGGGCACTTAAAAATAGTTATTTTGGAGTGGTGCGGTACTCATGTAGCATTAAACGAGTTTTCCTAACTTTTCCTTCATGATACTTTTCGGTAAATTGGAAGCTGGTTTGCTCCTCATTTTGGTGCACCTCTCAGGCTATGACTCTTCTATCAGCATTGGTTGCATTTTAAATCATCCAACCAATAAGAATGAAGCTTTCGTGCGTATTTGGACCCATCCTAATCGCAAAACAAATAGGGACGGAATGGGAGATAACAATTTTTTGCAAGTAGGAGTTAGGTCCCTTGTTGGTTCATGCTGCCATAGGACATGCATATGAATCAGCAAGTAACTGGGCTTGGGATAATTAACAAACTGGAATATGTGCTAGAAAATGTATATATAAATAAATTAACAAACCTGTGCAACATCAAAGTGCAAAAAGATAATGTAGAAATTTATAGTACAATTGATGTTGGGGGGGGGGGGGGACCCCAATAAACTGATTTCTCCATCCTCAGTTTTCTTGTTTCTGGCAGAAAGCCATGACCAAAATACAGCACATCTATGCACAGATTGTATCCTTTTCATGTCATTCCCAACAAAGGGGCCTTGTCCATCACAAACAAAATGACAGCATTGTAAACAGTCTCAGGTGCCCAAATATCCACTAAGGCGGTCGCAATGAATGTCTCATTTCCATTCAAGTTATCAAGACAAGGTGCACTGGTGTGTGGATGGACTGCCCATGGCTTTCCCCTCATCCATCAGCTGATGTGGCCCCGTGCCTTCTTGTACACCTACCTGTCGCCGAGACTTCTGGGCAACCAGTTCCGTGAATCTCCTTTCATCCTCCTCCGCTTCCAGCTTCTTCAAGGAGGGCTTGCTGACGCGTGGCGACCGCTTGGCGCTCTCTGGAACAGCAAAAACTCGGTGGGTCACGTCAAGTCTGGCACCCACTGCCTGGACTGCTGCCACCTCTGTTGGTGCTCGTCCGACGCCAGCCTTCAGCCTGCTTTGCCTGGCCAAATGGCCTTCTCCCCTGCCTCTCCATGTGCTGACAACACTGCCTCAAGTATGTTGGTCCAAGCTGTGAGCTCCGATCTGTAGTCTTTGTGGGGCAAGTTGTTTCAAGAAATGATCTGAAAAAATTTGCCTGTGAAGTTTTCAATAGTTTTTGGCCTGCAGACGTGACCGTTTGGTTCAACACAATTTCAGGTGGTGCGGTGCTGTTTTAGTTTTTCACCCGGGGGCTGCGGCCTAACCTCGAGTACAGCCTTAGTCTCCACATGCGTTTCAGCATAAGCAACCCTGTTGGTTTTCAGTCTGGGCTCAGGATGATATATCCTTGCTTTTCATTACATGACAATCTACATTTGATTGCTGGTTTCCTTGAAGCCAGTGGACTACAAGATTCTTTATTCAATGAATCAGACTTCTTTTAATAGATTTCTTCTGTAATTTAAAGTCAGCTTAAACTGCAGGTGACCAGCCCCAGGACTTGTCATTAACTATAATAACCCATACATAAAATTAATACTGCTGCATATTTTTAACTGCGACTGTTCCCCAGTATCCCTGAACTTCAACAGCAATAACCTGCTTCAGTATTATATATTTAGAGTTCAAGCATTTCAAGTATTCTTGAACCTAAGTGGTGTCAATTATGGTCACATTCCATCCTCACATCTTGATGAGCTTCGCCTTCAAGCAGCAATGCTGTGTGAGCCATTGCCACAACTGTCCGGAGAAACGTGTGGAGCTCGCGTCAACGGATGTGTTTGCTGCTTTACCATTGTGCATGTGTTCCCGAAGTGAGGGGCTCCTGTCTGCAGACACACAGGGCTTTCCTTGCTATTTCCTTTTAGAGCAAGCACCAATTTTTCCAGAATGGAAAACCTGAGATCCTGCAGCTCATGGGACACTGATGCTTCTGCTCGAGGCGTTTTTTCCCTGCCAACAGGAAATTTGGAATGCAGTGGAAAATCCCAGTTCCTGTACATGCAGAGTTTTTACTTGAAGAGGCTGCTCACTCAGCACTCTTGCATTTCAGCTGCTGCAAGTTGAAGTTTACATTCACAATCTTTTCTTTTTTTAAATGTTATCCATGTCTTAGATTTGCCATTATAATTCTGCACACTATTCAAATGTCATTCAATTGCTGTTTAATTTCTTTACACTATTAAAATATCAATCAGATGCCATTTTATTTCTTCAAACTATTCAATGTCACTTCGTTTCTGTTCTATTTCTTCACACTATTCAAATGTCGCTTCGTTACTGTTTGATTATTTCAAACTATTCAAATGTCGCTTCGTTACTGTTTTATTTCTTCACACTATTCCAATGTCACTCTGTTGCTGTTTAATTTGTTCAAACTATCCACACGTCACTCTGTTGCTGTTTAATTTGTTCAAAATATTCACATGTCACTTCGTTACTGTTTTATTTCTTCAAACTATTTAAATATCACTTTGTTACTGTTTTATTATTTCAAACTATTTAAATATCACTTTGTTACTGTTTTATTATTTCAAACTATTCAAATGTCACTTCGTTACTGTTTTATTATTTCAAACTATTCAAATGTCACTTCGTTACTGTTTTATTATTTCAAACTATTCAAATGTCACTTCGTTACTGTTTTATTATTTCAAACTATTCAAATGTCACTTCGTTACTGTTTTATTATTTCAAACTATTCCAATGTCACTCTGTTGCTGTTTTGTTATTTCAAACTATTCAAATGTCACTTCGTTACTGTTCTACTTCTTCAAACTATTCAAATGTCACTCAGTTTTTCTTCAAAATGACGTTCAAAGGGCACAATCTCACAGCAACTCAGTGTGTGTACCCATGTGTGCACCAGTTTATTTTATGTACAGATGTGTACCCATGTGTGCACCAGTTTATGTACAGGTGTGTATCAGTGTGTGCACCAGTTTATGTACAGGTGTGTATCAGTGTGTGCACCAGTTTATGTACAGGTGTGTATCAGTGTAAGCACCAGTTTATGTACAGGTGTGTATCAGTGTGTGCACCAGTTTATGTACAGGTGTGTATCAGTGTGTGTACCAGTTTATGTACAGGTGTGTATCAGTGTAAGCACCAGTTTATGTACAGGTGTGTATCAGTGTGTGTACCAGTTTATGTACAGGTGTGTATTAGCGTGTGCACCAGTTTATGTACAGGTGTGTATTAGCGTGTGCACCAGTTCATGTACAGATGTGTATCAGTGTGTGTACCAGTTTATGTACAGGTGTGTATCAGTGTAAGCACCAGTTTATGTACAGGTGTGCACCAGTTTGTGTACAGGTGTGTATCAGTGTGTGTACCAGTTTATGTACAGGTGTGTATCAGTGTAAGCACCAGTTTATGTACAGGTGTGTATCAGTTTATGTACAGGTGTGTATCAGTGTGTGCACCAGTTCATGTACAGATGTGTATCAGTGTGTGCACCAGTTTATGTACAGAGGCATGTTCAGGAGGCGCGGAGTACTCAGTGAGTTCTCGCGAGCTGAGCAGCGCTTGCGCCGTGAAACCGCTTGTTCAGGACGCGTAGTGCTGCAAAGCGCTGCATGTGATTCGGCGCTTTGCAGCGCTGCGCCTCCTGAACAAGCCGCTGTTCAGGAGGGAAGCTTGGCGAGTACACGCGTCAGACCGCGATAACTCGCCCTCCTGAACATGCCTCAGATGTGTATCAGTGTGTGCACAAGGTTGTGTACAAGTATTGGTGTGTGCACCAGTTCATGAACAGGTGTGTATCAGTGTGAGCATTAGTTTGTGTACGAGTGTATACCAGCATGTGCACCAGTTTGTGTATGGGTGTACACCAGAGTACAGGTGTGTATCATCGTGTGCATCAGTGTGTGCATTAGTTTGTGTACCTGTGCGTGCATCAGTTTGTGCACGGGTGTGTGTCATTGTGTGCTCCATTTTGTGTACAAGCATGCATTATTCTGTGCACCAGTTCCTGTACCAGTGTGCGTCAGTGTGGGCAAATTTCATGTATGGGTGTGTACCATATGTACACCAGTTTGTGTATGAGTGAATATCATTGTGTGCACCAGTTCACGTACAAGTATCAGTGTGTGCACCAGTTTGTGTACATCAGTGCGTGCACCAGTTAGTTTACGAGTATCAGTGTGTGCACTAGTTCGTGTACGAGTGGGTATCAGTGCGTGCACCAGTTAGTTTACGAGTATCACTATCAGTGTGTGCACACTAGTTCGTGTACGAGTGTGTATCAGTGCGTGCACCAGTTAGTTTACGAGTATCAGTGTGTGCACACTAGTTCGTGTACGAGTGTGTATCAGTGCGTGCACCAGTTAGTTTACGAGTATCAGTGTGTGCACACTAGTTCGTGTACGAGTGTGTATCAGTGCGTGCACCAGTTAGTTTATGAGTATCAGTGTGTGCACTAGTTCGTGTACGAGTGTGTATCAGTGCGTGCACCAGTTAGTTTATGAGTATCACTGTGTGCACTAGTTCGTGTACGAGTGTGTATCAGTGCGTGCACCAGTTAGTTTACGAGTATCAATGTGTGCACTAGTTTTTGTATGAGTTCGTGTACGAGTGTGTATCAGTGTGTGCACCAGTTAGTTTACGAGTATCAGTGTGTGCACTAGTTCTTGTATGAGTATGTATCGGTGTGTGCATCAGTTCGTGCACCAGTGTTGGGTCACTGCTGGCACCAACACTTCCAACTGCATCATTCTGAAATTCTGTCTAGACCCCAGCAGACATTTCCCCTTTCTCTACATGGCAGTGGTTTGTGGTTTTCAATCAACAAAGACATCGTGTCTGTCTACCTGCAAGCTACGGGCTGAGAGACGTCAGAGCATAACAGAGGCAGCAAAACATGTGGCAAAGTTGCAAGACCTGACCATTGTCAAGTCAAGGCAGGACATTCAGGAAATTTCAGTGGCCTGGTTAACCTTTGCACAAATGACTGCAGACAGAGCGCAACTGATGGGAAAAGTGGAGTGGATGGAGGGAAACTTTGCACATGCATGGTGCCTATGCTGGCCTCGCCCACTCAGCCCTCACCCACTACCCAGCCTTGGACAACAACTGGACAAGCTTGCGCAGAATCCAAGTCAGTTTTATTCTCCTCTTTGTTTGCATACAGAGTGGAACCACTGAGGTAGTTGCTCTACTAGCCCAACAGGCCTGAGGCAAGGCTAACTCAAACAAAGGCCAACCAACCACTGAAACTTCCTGAACAGCAGAAAGTTATCAGAGCAAAGAGGAACATGCGTGAATGATGATGGAGCCAACGCTCACTTAATCAGTCTATGCCCCTCTCCAAATTTGCAGTATTATGCATTCACATCAGGATGTACAGCTGCATATTACTATTTCAAATCAAAATTAACTCTGTGTATACAATCTGCTAAAACAATTTACCAGGACAATGATGAGAGGAGTTAGAGGGAATGGTGGGTGTAGGGGGATAAGAGAGGGTGGGGGTGGGGGTAAGGGGAGGAGGTATGCAAGAAATAAGCATGTTAAAACAGTACAAAAATACCCTCCAGGATTTACTGATTGCAATTGCAAGGATACCCGTCACAAACATAACAATTGGAAAATAAAGGAGTACACTAGCAAAACAAATAAACAAGCAAAATGATTTGTCAACGGTTTGAGCAGATCTCCTGGTGATTACATGTTTACTGCATAACGTGTGTCATGAGAGTGAGTTGCAGGGTATGTACAAGGAAAGAGAGAACAAGGAAAACACAACAAAACAACTCAACGCATTGTATGACGAGGCAAAACAAAACAACTCAACGCATTGTATGACGAGGCAAAACAAAACGATTCAACGCATTGTATGACAAGGCAAAACAAAACGATTCAACACGGAGTATGACAAGGCAAAACAAAACAATTCAACACAGTGTGACAAGGCAAAACAAAACAATTCAACGCATTGTATGACAAGGCAAAACAAAACAATTCAACGCATTGTATGACAAGGCAAAACAAAACAATTCAACGCATTGTATGACAAGGCAAAACAAAACAATTCAACACAGTGTGACAAGGCAAAACAAAACAATTCAACACAGTGTGACAAGGCAAAACACAAACAATTCAACACAGTGTGACAAGGCAAAACAAAGGGTGAAGGCAAATCAACAACAAACAGACACATCTTTGAGGGGAATGAATGCATAAAACTCTTGGCTTGCATAGGATGCATGCAACGTGGATGGAAAAAAATACTGCTGCCAACACCAACTGCAGCAAGCTACGAGGCTGTCCATTCTCACACAGACTGGACAGGGGAAAGCACAGCTGCAACATGGGGCAGAGATGGACAATTCTCATGGGGAAAACCGACGTCCGACAGGGAAGGGTAGCAAGGGTGATGGAAAATAGGGGGTGGGTGGAAATAGAGAGTGGGTGGAAATAGGGGGTGGGTGGAAATAAAGGGTGGGTGGAAATAGAGAGTGGGTGGAAATAGGGGGTGGGTGGAAATAGTGGGTGGGTGGACATAGGGGGTGGGTGGAAATAGGGGGTGGGTGGAAATAGAGGGTGGGTGGAAATAGAGGGTGGGTGGAAATAGAGGGTGGGTGGAAATAGAGGGTGGGGGAAATATGAGGGTGGGGGGTAATATGGAGGGTGGGTGGAAATAGTGGGGTGAGGAGAACTAGAGGTTGGGGGTAATATGAGGGTGGGGGGAATAGAGGGTGGGGGATGGATGGATGGATGGTGTTTTAACGGCCTATCCGCCTTGTAGGCTATTTAAGGCCATTAAACGCGAAAATCGCAAGAACAGTTTAGAGTAAACGTAATCCAGTCACGGCGTCTCTAGTTATTCGCCTCTTACGAATTGCGTAGGGAGGTGCTGTGGGTCAATTCTTACCCCCAACCCACAGGGGATAGAGGGTGGGGGGAAATAGTGGGTGGAAGAAAATAGAGGGGGGGGGAAATAGTGGGTGGGGGGAAATAGTGGGTGGGGAAAATATGAGGGTGGGGGAAATATGAGGGTGGGGGAAATATGAGGGTGGGGGGAAATATGAGGGTGGGGGAAATAGAGGGTGGGGGAAATATGAGGGTGGGGAAATATGAGGGTGGGGGGAAATAGTGGTGGGGGGAAATATGAGGGTGGGGGAAATATGAGGGTGGGGGAAATAGTGAGTGAGGGGAAATAGTGGGTGGGGGGAAATATGAGGGTGGGGAAATAGTGGGTGGGGGGAAATAGTGGGTGGGGGAAATATGAGGGTGGGGGGATATATGAGGGTGGGGGAAATATGAGGGTGGGGGAAATAGTGGGTGGGGGGAAATAGTGGGTGGGGGATATATGAGGGTGGGGGGAATATGAGGGTGGGGGGAAATAGTGGGTGGGGGGAAATAGTGGGTGGGGGGAAATAGTGGGTGGGGGAATAGTGGGTGGGGGGAAATAGTGGGTGGGGGGAAATAGTGGGTGGGGGGAAATAGTGGGTGGGGGGAAATAGTGGGTGGGGGGAAATAGTGGGGGGGGGAAATAGTGGGTGGGGGAAAGGGTGGGGGAATAGTGGGTGGGGGAAATAGTGGGGGGGGAAATAGTGGGTGGGGGGAAATAGTGGTGGGGGAATAGTGGGGGGGGAAATAGTGGGTGGGGGGAAATAGTGGTGGGGGGAAATAGTGGGTGGGGGGAATAGTGGGTGGGGGAAATAGTGGGTGGGGGGAAATAGTGGGTGGGGGGAAATAGTGGGTGGGGGGAAATAGTGGGTGGGGGGAAATAGTGGAGTGGGGGGAAATAGTGAGTGGGGGGAAATAGTGGGTGGGGGGGAAATAGTGGGTGGGGGGAATAGTGGGTGGGGGGAAATAGTGAGTGGGGGAAATAGTGGGTGGGGGGAAATAGTGGGTGGGGGGAAATAGTGAGTGGGGAAATAGTGGGTGGGGGATATATGAGGGTGAGGGGGAAATATGAGGTGGGGGGAAATAGTGGGTGGGGGATATATGGAGGGTGGGGGAAATAGTGGGTGGGGGAAATATGAGGGTGGGGGTGGAAATATGAGGGTGGGGCGGAAATATGGGGTGGGGAATAGTACGGGGTGGGTGAAATAGTGGAGTGGGGATATATGGGGTGAGGGGAAATTGATGGGTGGGGGAAATAGTGGGTGGGGGAAATAGTGGGTGGGGGGACAATAGTGGTGGGGGGAACTAGTGGGTGGGGGAAATAGTGGGTGGGGGGAATAGTGAGTTGGGGATTGGGTGTGGGGGAATAGTGGGTGGGGGAACATAGGGGTGGGGGAAATAGTGGGTGGGGGAAATAGTGGGTGGGGGGAACATAGTGGGTGGGGGGAAAATAGTGGGTGGGGGAAATAGTGGGGGGGGGAAATAGTGGGTGGGGGGAAATAGTGGGTGGGGGGAAATACGTGGTGGGGGAAATAGTGCGGTGGGGGGGAATAGGGGTGAGGGGGGGAAATATGTGAGTGGGGGAAATAGTGGGTGGGGGGAAAATAGTGGGTGGGGGGAATAGTGGGTGGGGGGAAATGTGGGTGGGGGAAATAGTGGGTGGGGGAAATGTGAGTGGGGAATATGGGTGGGGGGATATATGAGGGTGAGGGGAAATACGTGGGTGGGCCGGGAAAATAGTGGGTGGGGGGATATATGAGGGTGAGGGGAAATAGTGGGTGGGGGGAAATATGAGGGTGACAGGAGATTTGGGGGTGGGGGTGGGGGAAGGGTGGGTAGTGTGGGGGAGAGAGAGAGGGTGAGGGTGAGGAAGAGAATAGAAGGTGAGGGGTGGTAAAAGATGAAGGGAGGTACATGGCCCCTCAAATGAGGCATGGAGAAGGGTTGGGGAGTCAGGCAGAGTTCTGGATTACTGCAACCAATGCGAGGGGTTTTAGGCTGGTAGCAGAAGCTGGGATTGGGAAAGAGTGGAGTGGGGCTGTTCTGGCAACAGTGACAAGTTGGACTTTAAGATATTCCGCTGCTCAAGTATGCGAGATAGGACAAGCTCTCTCCTCCAGGAAAAACAAGAACCCCACATTCAACTTCAGTGACATTCACAGGCACAGCTCCTGGGAGGGCGGGATCCTGACAGGTGTACGTCAGATCCTATCACTGCACCTGGAGTAGTCCATGGAGCAGTCCGTGTACCTGTCATGTACCTTGTGTGTACCTGTCGTGTACCTGTCATGTACCTTGTCATGTACCTTGTGTGTACCTGTCGTGTACCTGTCGTGTACCTTGTCATGTACCTGTCGTGTACCTTGTCATGTACCTGTCGTGTACCTGTCATGTACCTGTCGTGTACCTGTCATGTACCTGTCGTGTACCTGTCGTGTACCTTGTCATGTACCTGTCGTGTACCTGAGGGGATTCTTGCTCTCCTCACATCTCTTCACTTCAGGTGAAAATGACAATACAATAACATGCATAGCTGACAAGTGTCATTTTTACATTGATGGACTTGTTCATAAGTGAGGAATTTCATCAACGAGTGGAATGTAGTGAAAATAAACCAGCTAAAAAAAATCAGGAAACAATCCCACCTCACTCATCTGCATTTAAAAACATATGTACAACAAGCAATATCAACATGACATACAGTTATTTCTACCAACAACAAAGAGAAAAATCACTGTCAGGTTGCTGTATGAGTTCAGCCTTTCTCCTCCACCTGCAGCTCAGGGGAGACAACCGGGCGTGGAGTTCCAGCTGCAAGTCAAACAAAGCTTGCCCTTTGGACCCAAGGCAACAAGCGTGAATGAAGCAACAAAGAGTCCATCCCCACAGAGCTGAGACAGCCTGCACTTGGCACCAGTCTCCAGGCATCCATGACCACTCCAGCACCAAAGTTGCACTTTCACCATCTATCTTAGATTGCACACTTTACGTTGCATCAGGGCCACTTGATCTCAAATTTGCATAAATCATATAACTGTCCAAAACAGTTAGCTGCTTTTTAACTCACTGGAGTCGTATCGCAAGAAATATCCTGATAGGCGTCCTCTTGCCAGAGTCGTATCGCAAGATTGTTAGCGGTGCGATTGGAAATTTCTCCCTTTCGCTATAAAGGTCTAAAGTAGGTAAATCTTGTTAGCCTATATGGCTGAAGGGATTTGCAAGCAGATTTACCTCCCTTTAGAATATATTTCTACTGATGATCGGAAATCGTAACCTTTGTGCATGTGGTGTGTATGTTGACAAAGGAGGGAAAGCGTACTGCAAAACGTTTGAGTGTAAAGCGGTTTGAGCACCGATCAATGGTGGAAAGTCACTATATAAAATCACACATTTTTTTACCTTTTTGATCTTCCAATTCTATGAACAAATTTTGTTCAGGACCAGAGTGGCTGGAGAACCCTTGTTAGCGGCCTATGCCCCAGGAGGGGTCAAAGGTGTAAAGAGAAGAAAAAAAATGTTTATACACATTTGCATTACTTGGATATTGACATTTAAAGTTTCTCATTTTCTAGGCGCTTGTACGCTTCCCATAACAGCTAGTGAACTGATTTTTTCCCTCTACTTTTTCATTTTTGTGCATGTACACACTCAATTCTATGGTGTGTAATTAGCATTGTTAATCCCTTAGATCATTCTTTGAATGTAAAGAGTAAAAAACAAGCTTTCATTTGATTTATAATTTGTATTGTTATCTTATGCCTTTGTATCTTTATTATATTTTTGAAAATGCATGAAAAGCTTACGATCCCGGAGAACAATCACAATATTTAGCCATGACTCCAGTGAGTTAAGTAAACTGGCCACCTTGCACGTCAACATACTGTTCCGATTGTGCTTCTGACATGGATTGTTTCATGCCTATGCTGAGATCAACGTGAATGCTGCTGTGAAACAACCTTCATTTATAGAATAAAATTCTCGTTCAGATCCTGTCAAATTAAAGTCAAATTAATCTCAACTGTGACATGTTTCTCTTTAAAAATAATAAAAACATTTTACCTGAAAACGAGGCAAGCAATTGTCTAGAATCAGTGAAATCCACGGATGTAAGACATGAGCATCACTGAAACATTGTCTGGATCATAACTTTCTACTCCGCCTCCAGTTACCACCAGCTACTCCCCAAGGTCCACCAATTGGGGAATTCTAGTTTTAAAAAGCTGCCACTGTAGCCATCATTCTCACCACAATTGTGGACAGTCCCCAACACCAGGCCGCTTCCCACAGGATGTGTCAAGCTAGGAAAACAGGGAATTATATCAACTCTCACCCACCTCTCGAGTCGTCTACATAGCTTGAAGTGACCAAACCCTAAATGTGTACACACGTCACTGCTGGCCAAGAAGCATCTGTGGCCGATTGCCAAGTCTAAAACCTACAACCGGCGGCTAAGCTAGCTACAGGATAAAAAGGCACACAGGCAGCCTGCGCCCTGAGGGTAGATGCACGGGCCTCCTGGGTGAGGAAAACGGCGGTTCCAGTCGAGAATTCTGGCAAATGCAGGTAAAAATATCATCATGAAAACAGTCCCAGTGCTTACAGTTCTCAAGACATGCAAGGGACGAGAGCACAGGGGTGAATAATGGCTGCGATGGAGGGAAGAGCATCTAACCAGGACCACTACAAGATGATTCTACTCTGAAATGGAAAGAGGGACAGGGGAGTCCTGACCTGAGCTGGGAGAGCTGTGCGTGGTGGTGATGGTGGCTGGTGCAGGGCAGCAGGGGGGAAGGCAGGGCGAGTGGGGGAGGCACTGGAGATGACTTTGGTGCGGGTACTTGGCACGCTGCTTGTCCGTCAGCACAGACCACTGCTGCTGGAGAAACTCCACCACCCCCTCTCTGTGAACTCGGGGTGCTCGTCCAGCACCGACTCCCGGGACTTGGCACAGAACAGTTCAAAGGAGCCCACGTCCTGGTGACCCGGGGTCGGCTGGGAGGGGTGCAGGGGGAGGCGTGCAGGCCTCTTCCCTCTCCTTCCTGGTCTTCTTGGGGGAGGAGTCGAGTCGGTGTTTGCTGGTGGACTCATGGCTCGTCCTCTTTCGTCCACGCTTCTTCAGTCCTTTGGGCGGACTCCTGGCCTTGGCCTTGGCCTTGGCCTCCTGAGGGTTCATCAGTTCGGGGTTTCATAGACAAAGGTAAATCTGTCCAGGCGCTCCTGTCTGCCAAAAGGGAGGGCCTCTTCTCCGTCTGTGACGCCCACCTCCCAGGCTGCCCGTCGATTGCGGCGCCACCTTGTACAGCTCCTTCACCTTGGCTCGTGTTGGCTCTTTGTTGCGTTTTCAATCTCATCTCGGCATGCTTGAAAAGTTTATCTTCCCTCAAAAGGACAAAGTGGCGTTTTCATTTATCCAGCCACGCTCTGCATCATCGCCAAAAAACTGTACATGAAAGCTGCGCCGAGCACGAATATCACCTGACAAAATAAAACAGAGTTGTGTGAACAACACTGACACAAGCCTCTTTAGAAGATAAAATAACTGACCTCCAAAGCTAACATAAACATGTGGCACTGTGGCCATTTAACAAATCAACACAACAAAATACTGTACCTAAAAGCAAAGTGTCATTCTGCAAGCACATCAAAATCATGAACCAGCCAAATATGCCTCCATGTACTAATGGCTCAGACTTCATCAACGAGAGGAGGGGGGAGAGAGAGAGAGAGAGAGAGAGAGAGAGAGAGAGAAGAGAGAGGAGAAGAGAGCGAGAGAGAGAGAGAGAGAGATGAGAGAGAGAGAGACGAGAGAAGGAAAGAGAGATGAGAGAAAGAGAGAGAGGAGACAAGAGACAGAGAAGAGAACGAGAGAGAGAGAGAGAGAGGAAAGAGAGCGAGCGAGAGATTAATCATGCTTTCCTCAAAATCCAAGGCAGAGAGAGAGAGAGAGAGAGAGAGAGGAGAGTTGAGAGAGAGAGAGAGAGACAGAGAGAGAGATGAGACAGAGAGAGAGGAGAGTACAGAGAGAGAGACAGAGAGAAAAGAGGGACAGACAAACGACAAGGAGAGAGAGAGAGAGAGAGAGAGGAGAGAGAGAGAGAGAGAGAGTGAGAGAGAGAGAGAGAGAGAGAGAGAGAGAGAGAGAGGACAGACAGACAGACAGACGGACAGAAGAAGAGAGCAGCGAGAGAGAGACAGACAGACAGACAGGGAGGAGACAGACAGAGACGGACAGACAGAGAGGGAGACAGACAGAGAGCCAGGCAGGAGAGAGAGAGCGCGAGAGAGAGAGATAGCAGAGAAGAGAGAGAGTGAGAGAGAGAGTAGAGAACCTGGACGGATGGATGGACGGGACAGCCGGGACAGACAAAACAGACAGAGGACAGAGCTGAGACAGAGGACAGCATATATAACAAGTTTAAAGACAAGCTTAAAGCAACTGTCATTTAACTGGAGAATCCAGCGTAGGATTGTGGCTCCCTTGTACATGCATCAACAGGTCAACACACCAATATTTGATTATCAAATCTTCTGCCTGTAAAGTGTAAACCCGTTCACCCAGTTTGCAACTCTGGCCACCAATCCACATTTACAAATCCCCCCCCCGATGCCATCTTCCCTCACCCTCTCTCTCCCTCATTTAAACTCCCCCTCCCTCTCTGTAGTCTCTCTTCTTCCTCCCTCTAAATCACTCTCCTCAATCACTCGCTTCTCTTAGAAAGGGGAAGAGCTCTCTCCTCAATCACTCTCTTCTCATTCTCTCTCCTCAATCACTCTCTTCTCGGTCTCTCGACTCCTCAATCACTCGTTCTTTTTCTCTTCTCTTTTCTCTCTCCTCCAATGCACTCTCTTCTCTTTACTCTCTCCTCTAATCACTCTCTTCTCTTTCCTCTTCTCTTTCTGCTCATCCTAGTCAATCACTCTCTTCTCTTTCCTCTCTCCTCTAAATCACATCCCCACACACATCCATCATAGCAAGTCAACCTTGGGACTGCAGCTGGTCCTTCAACACGGCAATTTCAATCACAGTGTAATTAGCAACATAAAGAAATTGCACATCAAAGGACGGAAACAAATACATTAGTGGGGGCTATGGAACAGGAAAAAACTTTGTTAATCAAATAAACCAGAACTTTCGTCAACAAGACTTGAAACCACGTCAAAACCCAAATTGCCCACCCATCAGCCTTACCCCTCCATAATGCAAAACAAATGTCGAGGTGCTTTCGCATGGGGGAAAATCCTCAGTAAGTTAGTCCCGTCCCACCCAACAGACAAAAAGTTACTTCGAGAAAAGCCACATTCAACACATGCAAACAGTGGCATCTTGACTTCAGAATAATGAAATCCCTTTACTTAACTTGTTAACCCATCAAACACTGAATGCATAGTTGTTAGAAATATGAAATAGTGTAACCATCAATACCCTCGCTACCCAAGCTGAATCAACACAAACCCATTCTGACGGGTCTGCCAAAGCGAGCTTACAAAAAAGCAAAAAATAACATCCTATCCGATCCCAAAGCAGCATTGTTCACACTATTGGGCAGAAACTACAGATGTGTAGAATGCTTAGGAAGTTTTGCAGTGCAGGCAAGATGAGATCAGGCTAGCTTCACCATAACACTTCACTTTGCATCGTCATTTCTCCTCAATACTGCACAACCAAACGTGCTGTTTCCATTAGCATTTATGCCGAGTGACTGCAGATAATCCCCTCCTAAGGAAAAGATTACACTAGGGCAGCCCAGCCTTGCCTCCCTTACCCTCCAACCCCACCATTCCATAGTCACCAGAGCCCATCATCTCTGTCCTTCCGGAGCTTTTTGGCTGTCAAGCAGAGATTTTCCCACACTGCTAGCATTTGGTATCCTCCAGCATGCCTTTTTTTTTTTTTTTTTTTTGTTTTGGTTTTTTTGGACACTGGTCACACTGCAGGTGGAGCCACACTGCTGTGCATTGGGTATCCTCACATGACCACCGCGGACCACTGGTTCACACTGCAGGGGAGCACCACTGCTGCATTAGGTCATCCTCACACATGCCTTGGACACTGCGTACCCGCACACTGCCGCGCGAGCACACGGACATGGCATGACTGGTCCACCTCCTCACATGCCTTGGACACTGGTCACAGACACCATGGACTGCAAGCGAGCTGACACTGCTGCATTTGGTAATCCTCACATGCGTGGACACGTGTCACGGGTACAGCATCCTGCATGGTAGCACCACTGCTGCATTTGGTATCCTCACATGCCTTGTACACTGTGCACATCACACTGCAGGTGAGCACCCTGCGGTCATTTGGTTAACCGCACATGCTTTGGACATGGTCACACTGGCAAGTGAGCACACTGCTGCCTTTGGTATCCTCACATGCCTGGACACTGTCACACTGCAGGTGAAGCACACTGCTGCATTTGGTAGCCTCACCATGCCTTGGACACTTGGTCACACTGCAGGTGTGAGCACACTGCTGCATTTGTGGCTATCCTCACATGCCTTGGACACTGGTCACTACTGGCAGGTGAGCACACTGCTGCATTTGGTGTATCCTCACATGCCTTGGCCACTGGTCCACACTGCAGGTGAGCACAGATCTGCACTGGCATTTGGTGGTATTCCTCACATGCCATTGGACACTGGTCACACTTGCAGGTGAGCATTCAGACCCTGCGGCCATTTGGTGGTATCCTCACATGCCTTGGGACCCACTGGTCCACACATGCAGGTGAGCACACCCTGGTGCCATTTGGGTGGTCCCTCACATGCCTTGGACACTGGTCACCCTGCGGTGTGAGCACACTGCTGCATTTGAGTATCTCATCACACTGCCTTGGACCCTGGTCCACACTGCAGGTGAGCCCCCACACTGCGGCCTTATGGTGGTATCCGTCACATGCCTGGACACTGGTCACACTGCCAGGCGGACACACTGGCTGCATTTGGTGTGTCCTCACATGCCTTGGACACTGGTCACAGCTGTCAGGCGAGCACCCTCGCTGCAATTTGGTGTCCTCACGATCCTTTGGACACCTGGTCACTACACTGGCAGGTGAGCACACTGCTGCATTTGGTATTCCTCAACATGCCCTTGGACACTGGTCACAACTGCAGGTGAGCACACTGCTGCAT